>JBAMAX010001472.1:0-243853 GCA_037043745.1 Chymomyza amoena | reverse complement strand
TATTTCCTTGACAAGAACAATATAACTGTAGTTGTCGCTCTTATACAGAGCATAGGGCGGAAACAAACTCCTTCCATCGATTTCGGTTGCGAGCGAGTGTTTTCAGTTGTTGCCACGATCGTTGCGACTCATTCCGCACTGTTCTTTCCCATGTCATTTTAGGCCTTCCTCTTCTTCTAGAACCTTGCGGATTCCACTCCAGCGCCATTTTTGTTATATTATTTTGATCTTTTCGTAGGGTGTGACCGATCCAACGCCATTTTCTATCTTTTATTTCAAGTTGAATTGGCTTGCTTTCGGCCAAAGTAAGTAGGTCTTCGTTGCTGATGACGTTCGGCCAGTATATGCCACAAATTCTCCTTAGGCAGCGGTTTACGAAGACGCGTAATTTATTTGTGGTGGTGTTTGTGACTTTCCAAGTTTCGCACCCGTATAAAAGAACCGTTTTTACGCTTGTATTGAATATTCTAAGTTTTGTGCGGCGTGAAATACTGCGTGCCCGCCATATTTTGCTGAGTTTGTAGAACGCGTGGCGTGCTTTGTTGATTCTGCTGTTGATGTCTGCTTCAGCCCCGCCATCCTTCGTGATCATACTACCAAGATAACAAAATTGTTCCACATCCTCTATTCTTAAACTTTCCCCGTTGTGCTGAATTGTTAGAGGCGTACTGATGCCGGTTTGTATGCGCATTAGTTTGGTTTTGGAGAAGTTGATTTTAAGACCTACTCGTTGGGCGTTCTGCATTAGAGCATTTAGCTTGTTGTTTATATGTTCGAAGCTATGTGTGAGAAGGCAAATATCGTCGGCATAGTCGAGATCTCCAAGAACCTCGAACGGACCCCATTGTATGCCTGTGTGACAGTCTTGATTTGTTTTCTTCATGACCATATCCAAGACTGCAAGAAAGAGCAGAGGCGACAAGGCGCAGCCTTGTCGGACGCCTTTTTTCAGCGGAAAAACTCGACCTTTCTTTCCTTTATAGCGCACGGCACATGTTGAATTGTCGTACAGGGCATTAATTAAGTTGATTATATGCTCGGGAACTCCCATGGTTGTAAGGGCATCCCATATTGCGTCCCAGATCACTGTATCAAAGGCACGTTCGAAGTCTATAAAAAGGAGAAAGAGGGGAGATCTCCACTCGACAGACTGTTCTACAATTATTCTTAATGAGTTTATGTGGTCAATGCAGGATCTATTAGGTCTGAATCCATTTTGTTCGCGCCGCAGAACTGTATTTAACGGGCCGCTGATTCTGTTCAAAATGATTGCAGTTATAATTTTTTGGGTAGTATTTAGCAATGTGATCCCCCTGTAGTTTTTGCATTGACTTAAGTCTCCCTTCTTTGGGATTGGGATTATAATGCCTTCAGACAGTGTGTCCGGGAATAAGCCTGTGCTCCAGAATTCCCTTATAAGCGGCGTAAACGCTTGTGCAGCTACTAACGCATCAGCTTTAAACAGCTCTACAGGGACCCCATCAGGGCCGGCAGATTTGTTATTTTTGAGGCCACTTATAGCTTTTTCCACCTCATTGACATTCGGTGCTGCTGTTGAGATCTCTCTCATTGGGTTTCTGCGGGACGTCGTGCCCTCGTTTGTATACGGGATAGGTGGTTGGTTGTCTTCGAAAAACTCACTCCATGTCTCCAGTTGTCGGTCAACAGTTGTTGCTAAGTTGCCTGAGCTATCTTTCAATGGCGGGTTTGTCTGTTTTTCTCCCGTGATTTCTTTTATGCTCTCATAAACTGCTTTTAAGTTACCAAGTCTTGCTGCTGCTTCTATGTCTTGGGCTTGTTTATTTAAGAAGGTTTCTTTATCTTTACGGGCACTTCTTTTAACTCTTCGTTCTGTGGCTTTGTAAGCAGCGGACAGTTGTTCTTTCCTTTGCTGCGTACAATTCTGGTGGAGCTGTTTCTTGATCTCTCGTCGCTCAGTAATTAAGTCCCAGGTATTGTCACTGATCCATAGCTTTCGCTTGTGTTTCCTGTGACCTAAGGTGTTAGCAGCTGTTTCTTTGTAGATTTGTGTCAGCCTTTCGCATGTTGTGACTGTGGATGAGAGTAGTCGCTCGTTTATGTTTCGCTTGAAAGCTTCGCGCTTTTCGGGGAGTTTCAGTTGTTGGACATCTAAAGCCTTCTCAGACCGCTCTGTTGGGTGTATTGCTGAGGGTCTTAGGCGGATTTCACCCACAAGTAGATTGTGGTCGCTGAATACATCTGCTCCCCTGGAGGTTCTCACGTCTAATAGGGAGTTGTGGAAGGTTCTACTTATAGCAATGTGATCAATTTGGTTGCGTGTGCGACCATCTGGTGACTGCCATGTATATTTGTGCACATCACGATGCGGGAAACGCGTTCCTCCTATGTACAGGTCATTTGCCACACATAGATTCACAAAGCGGTTGCCATTATCATTTCTTGCCAGGCCTAGGCCATGGCGACCCATAATTCTTTCCACACCTGAGTTATCCGAGGACACTTTAGCGTTCATGTCTCCCATTAGAATGGTAATATCCCCTCTTGGGGTACCGCGAACAGTTTCGTCGAGTTGTTCGTAGAAGAGATCTTTAACTTGGTCTTCAGCGTCTTCCGTTGGGGCGTAGCACTGTATGATGCTTACGTTTCGGAATTTGCATTTGAAGCGAGCTGATATGATTCTTTCTGACACTGGATTGAATCCGATAATTGAGCTGCGTACATTTCTATTTACGAGAATTCCTACGCCGTATCTACGACGCGTCGGATCGCCACTGTACATAAAATAATGCCCTGTTTGGCATGTGAAATCACCTTGTCCCAGCCATCTAGTTTCGGATAAGCCGAGTATGTTGATCCTGTAACGATTCATTTCGCGCCCAACCTGCGCTATACGTGATGGTTCTGCAAGTGTTCTTATGTTCCATGTTCCAAATCTTGTCCTTTTTCGATAGCTAAAAGTCGTCAACGAGTTATCCTGTCCATTTCCGAGGCTTGTTACCGTTTCTTGGGTAGGGGTGTTTTTATCGGAGAGGTTACCAGCCTTTCGCGAACCACAACACGTCTGTGGGACGTACTGGGATTTGGCATCCAGTCCTGCCATGTGATTTTTTTTTTTTTGACAGAGTTTACCTTCTCTGGGCGTGTTTGGTCCGCGGGAGATATTTGATTTCTCTCCTACCACCCATATCTGGGAGGCGTTCGCTATCCGCCACCTGCGACGCGTCCTCTAGGGGTTACAGCCTCCCCGAGGAGGAAAGGTTTAAGGTTGAGAAAATATATCAAAATTGCGATGAAAATACTGAAAAGGACGATTTGATTTTGCAATACATTATTTTAAAGATCTAGTGAATAATAAAAATAAATTTAAAAAAGAAGAAAATAATTTTCCGATAAAGTAATAAAAATGCATTTTGCATCATTTTTCCGTTCATGTGACATCATCGTTATTAAAATTTTGTTACAACAAAGTCGAATGAAAATTATAAAAATTATATATAAAAGTTGAATTTATATTTTCAATGATTAATTATTTCTATTGTAAATCTTTAACAGTTAATAAAAACTTTCAATAGTAGGCTTTTGCAAATAACGTCAAAAAAAACTTTGAGCTTGAATATTGTAAAATTTTAAATATAGCACTAGTAAAAGTATTTCAAAAATGATTTTCCGCGCTTTCTGCAAGTTTTTTTACTATACTTTGGTACTTTCGGCAGTTATAGTGACTCCACGGTTCTTAGGAAATCTATATCCTAACAATCATCGTTCATCTCGTATTCATTTTCAATATCCGGATGTGGCAAGCGATATTGTTCTAGGCGCATTTCTTTCGTTCCTGGCGCTGATCGCAAATGTGGAGATGTCCCGGTGCATAAGTCTGCAGTATATACGCCGTAAAGTCTTTATCGTCCTGGTTCTGCCTTGGATAGGGACATGCTGTTTAAAATTTGACAGCAATATGGAAACACTCATAATGGCACTGAACCTTGCCATGCAAACCGATCGAATTCAAGTAATATCTATGGCCATCATTACATATTGTGTAATTTTCAGCTTGGCAATGGAAATTATGCTAGACTGGGTCGACCTATGGCAAATTTTACGGGATGATGACGATTGATGTGTTTGCAATTATTTCCAATAACTCATGTAAGCCTGGAAGTCCTGATCAATAAAGTTTTGTTCAATTGGAGAATTTTTGTTTGCTGCCTGTAGAAAAGGCATTTGCGCTATTTGTAGACACAAGTGTTGTAAATTTTTAAATATCTCAGCCGATCTCAGCAGCTCTCGCTAGACGACTCTGCTTTGCGCGCGCCTGCTCCAATTAGAAATACCAAGAGAGGATAGCTTTTCCTCCACTTGATCTTTCCATCGGAGTCGTGGTCGTCCCCACCGTCTTCCTTCGTCGGCTTTCGCTTCGAATACCTTTTTCGCTGGAGCATCGTTATCCGTACGCACGACACGCCCGAGCCAGCGCTGACGTTGTATAGTAATGCGCTGGACAACATCTATGTCGTCGTAGAGCTCGTACAGCTCGTGGTTCATCCGTATGCGATAGTCATCCTCAAAACGAACGGAACCGAAGATTTTACGAAGAATTTTACTCTCGAACACCCCAAGAGCAGTTTCATCTGTCCGTGACACAACCCATTTTTCTGCGCCGTGTAAGAGCACGGGCAAGATGAGCGTCTTGTAGAGTGTTACTTTTGTTGGTCCAGAGAGGTCTCTGCTGCACATCTGCTTACTGAGACCATAGTAACACCTATTGGCAAGTGTGATTCTTCGTTTTATCTTCAGGCTGATGTCATTTTCGGTGTTAACGGCGGTGGCAAGGTACGTGAATTCTTTGACCACTTCAAAAGTATAGCGGTTCGCTGCATCATGGGAGCCCAGACACCGTGCGTCCCCATTGTAGACAGCATATATTTCGTCTTGCCCTCGTTTAGCGCTAGACCCACTTTCGCTGACTCCTTTTCGATTGCGGAAAATGCAGCAGTAACATTTCGCTTATGTTACAACGCTGGATGATATCGATATCATCAGCGTATGCAAGAAGCTGGCCACTCTTGTAAAGTACCCCTCCCATCACGAATTTGAAGAGGTCGCATGATAGAGGGTCGCCTTGTCTGAAACCCCGAACAGTATTGAAAGGTTCAGAGAGGTTCGTTCCTACTTTGGCAGAGCTGATGGTGAGCTCAATGTCATTCTGCAAAGACGAATTAGCTTTACAGGGATACCGAACTCAGACATGGTGGTGTATAGGGGATCCCTTATCGGGCTATCGAATGCAGCTTTGTAGTCAATGACGAGATGATGGGTATCGATCTGTTTTTTGTGGGTCTTTTCCAGGATTTGGCGTAGAGTGAAGATCTGGTCTATGGTGGACTTAAAAGGTCTGAAGCAGCACTTATAGGGTCCGATCAGAGTGATATGTAGTGATTTATTTTTATGTTGTGTTTTAAGAGTAGAAACTTTAGCTTTTTCCCAATACTTATATGGCAACACTTGCTTTCAAATGTGTACTTACTTAAATTTTAGCCCATGCATACTTTTTGGAATAGTTTAAGTACAGTCATGCCACATCAAAATACCTTTAAAAGCACTTTAGGGTTGGGTAATAAAGCAAATTACTTGAGCAAAGTATGAGCGTTGATGAAACTAAATACAAGCTAAACTAACTTTTCTTTGTAATTAAAAAGTTGTAGTATAATGATATAATTAATATGTAGTAAGTGCTTTAATTGACCACAAAAACACTTTTTTTAAACAAAGTTTTGATGCGTTTATGCAATTAAGGCAGCTTAAAAAAATATTACGTATACGCAATGTAACTTAATATGTGCATTATTTTGCACTATTGTAGCGCACTTTATGCAAGGATTCATATTTCAAGCTAATTTTATTGAGTTTATAATTGTGTTGGAATATAAAAACATATTTTTTTCATGAAAAAATATGTACATGTAAAAAATGTACGATTTGACTCATACTTAATTCTTTACTATATGGAGTTCATCCTACCAAAGAACTTTTATTGTAATTAATATGAAATGCTATCAAAATGATATAAACAATTAGTCTTGATTTGTGCTTTAATTATGTTTCAACATAAAAACTTATTTTTTTCGAAACTTTTAAGCATTTAATGCCATTTAGGCTACTTATTAAAATATTACGTATACGCAATTAAGTATTTATATTACCAGCTCATAATATTGAGCTTATTGTTATATTTGAACATAAAAACACACTTTTTATTAAAAAACACTTATGTTACGTTTTAAGTTGAAGAATAAGTAAGCCAGATGAGGAATAGATAAACAAATTATCTCAGCAATAGTTAATCTAATCTGTTACAGCATACTTTATATGTTTCAGCATATCCATAGTTTTAGTCATAAATATATAGAGTGTTCCATCTTTTGATTGGTTTGGTTGTTTCTTCACACATTTTCAAAATGGCCTAGCTGGATAAGGTCAATTAAATAATGCAATTTTAAAATAGACGAAATTAACCACATTAAATACGAAATCAGAGAGCTGATGGATAATGCTCTTCAAATTACCCTAAACTGGTGTCTAAGTGAAGGGATTAGCATCAACCCCCAAAAAGCTGTGATTGTTCCCTTCACGAAGAGATACAACAGCTTCAAAACCTTTCTATAAACAACACTGAGGTGGAGTATTCAGACCAGGTCAAATATCTAGATGTGGTCCTAGACAAATAACTCAACTGGAAATCCCACTTAGAACAAGTGCTCTCCAAAGCTACTCGAGCCATGTGGGCCTGTAGAAAATTTTTCAGCAGCACATGGGGCTTCAGCCCTCATATTATAGAATGGATATACCGTATGATGGTACGACCTATCGTCACATATGCAGCCCTTGTGTGGTGGCCCAAGACGCAGCAATCTGTGGCCATCAACAAATGCAGCATGCTTCAAAGACTAGTATGCATATCTTTCTCGGGAGCGATGCGTACCTGTCCGACAGCTGTCATGGAGTCAGTCCTTGGACTCACACCACTGCACATTTTCATTAAAAAGTCAGCCATGCAGAGTCTACTACGTATTTCATCTGAACTCTTTAGCAAGTGACACTGGTCCTAACGTATCGGTCTGCTCTAGATTAGATCCTATGATCACTGAACTTTTTCATAACAAGAAATTTAGATCTCTTCTCCCAAGTCGGGAGACTTGGGCTGATGGCAGCCCCTGAGGAAACCTCCGGTGGCAACAATGCTTCACGGATGAGTCCAAAACTGAGCAGGGTAAAGGACGTAACACCAGAATCTCTACCGCAATAGGCATCTAGCCCAGCGTCTTTCAAGCAGAATTTCATGACATAAAGAACTGCACCCTTAGTATCCTTCTCAAGGGAACTAAGGAAGCAACCATATGCATTTATTCAGATAGCCAAGCTGCCATTAGGGCATTTTCATCCTGGAGCATCTCCTACAGAATGGTTAAAGAAAGCCATAACCACCTCCAAACCCTGTCTGCCCGGCACAAAGTCGTACTATGTTGGGTGCGTGGACATTCGGGAGTGGATTGAAACACTGACGATCTTGCACGACAGGGCGCCTCCTATATCTACTGCGCCGTTTTGTGGTATTGATTGGTTCACAGTCAAAACCATGATAAACAAATGGGCCGCAGGAGAACATAGGAGATACTGGTTCTCCCTTCCGAGGCTTCGTCAAGCAAAAGTGCTTGTCAAACCTCTGGATGCGATCAGGCTCTGTCTAGAAGACGATGAAACCATCAGACATATTCTCTGCGACTGCCCAGGAACGGATTAGTCCCTTCCATCTTAGGTCAATACCAACAAAAATTCCTACTGCTATTCATGCGGAAAGTCTTCTGATTTAACTTAAGGGTATACTACAAAAGACCTTTTGGTCGCATTGCCCCATCTCTCTGTCCCTTTTTCAGAAAAAATAAAAAAAATAGAGATATAATTCTTGGAAACAATACATGATTATATTAAGAAGTTTTAACTTGAAATAAGTAAAAGAAGATCCGCCATCGGGCGGCAGTGTCCTAAATAATTTTGCAGCAGTTGGCCCATCTTATAGTGAAGTGCATTGAAAACAGTTCTTAGGAAATGTCCACAAGAAAGCTTATTATACCGTCGTAGACTATAAAGATATAATTACTCTAGATAGAATACCAATATATTTTATGTTACGAATTATGATTATTTAACACCCAAGTCAGCAGATGTCTTACCCTATTCTAAAGTGCATTGAAGCTAGTTCCTAGAAAATAACAAATGCCATAGTGTGCAAAACAAAGTTCATTAAAAAGACATCATTACACTAGAAACCAATTATATATTTCACTGACATTATCACTGCTTCACTATTACCTTAGAAATCCATTCCTTTCATGGCCAAGTATCCCCTGTACTATTTTTATTATTAACTACACGCTCTAATTTCGCAACTTGCCATTAGTACACTGTAAAAAAAATGTACCTTAATAACAAAAAAAAAAAGACTAACGCCTACGATGCGTGTCAAAAACTCATTCGCCATTGCCTAATGTTTAATTAACAGCTGACAGCAGCTGCAGCTACGGGGTAGCGGGTGGGTGGTTGTCAGTGGATCCTTTGCTCCTGTGCCGTGGGGAGCTCCTTAGAGCTGTTACTAGTGTAACAGTCAGTAGCAATTTGCTGACAATAAATTTGCGCTGACAAGCAGCTGCAATCAAAACTAACACGACCAGGTGTAAGTGTGTGTGTGTGTGTAAGTGTGTGAGTATGCTTGTAAGTGTGTGAGAGTATTTGTGCATTTATCGTAGACTTGTGCTGTGCTGAGCTTGTGCAACAACAAAAGAAACACACACACACGCAGAGCGACAGAGTCTGGGTCTGTGAGAGAAAGGGGGCGTGACGTGAGAAGGCGCTGCATTCTGCTCTTACCTTACAACAACAATTACAACAACAATAGATTTTATTGTTGTCAGCAAGTTGTGTGTGAGCAAAAACAAAAACAAAAGCGAGACACGGCAAAGGTAGCAGCAACAGCAAAGCAAAACAACAACAAAAAATGGCGGCAAATATAAAATGAAGGAAATGGCGCCGCGTCAGCGTCTCCATTTTGTGTCCCGCGCTCTCTCCCGCTCTCTTATCAGCAGTGGCAGCAGCAACGGCAGCGGCTTTGGCGGCGCGTTAACATGGCGCACAAATATGGCGGAAGGAAGCAGATTAACACGGCAACCAGATACCAATAACTGCAACAACAATCAAATTGTTTTTGTTGCTGTTGACACTTTTTGTTTTGTTTTTTTCTTATCCTCTTTTTTGGCTCTTTTTGTTGACATTTCTCATTGAGCGCGTAAAGTTTTCGTGTCGTTGCGATTTCATTTTTTTGGTTGGCTGATCATTTATATTGGTATTTTTTATACACTGTACTCAAAAGGACATATAAAGTGTATAAAGGAAAAACAAATTCATTAAAAGTGGAAAAAATACCGAGAGCAGAAAGAAAATAAAAGTTAGCGATTTTGCTGTGATCGATTGTTACCTGAAAATTACAGGAGAGACTGTTAGGTTTAAGGAAAATTTCGGTTCCGTTAAGCGAGATTAATAGATCTCGAGATAGCGATTGAAACAGCTTGGGAAGAAATCAATGCAGCAAAAAGAGCTGATCTTCTGATTAAGTTGAAATTTGCTACCATCTTGACTTTCGTTTTCGGTTCCAGGGAAAATTATAGTTCAGAGATTAATAGATCTCGAGATAGCGATTAAGACAGCTTGGGAAGAAGTTAATGCAGCAAAAAGAGCTGATCTTCTGATTAAGTTCAAATTTGCTACCATCTTGACTTTCGTTTTCTATTTTTTCTAAATTAATAATTAAAAATCCCCAAAATCTTAGCATTTATGTAAATAATCTTAAGCTGACTTCTTCCTTTGAAAAGCATTCTTAGCTTTTTTGGTTTCAAGAATTCTGTGCGGCGTTGTTCTTTAAATCATTATAAACGTTCTCCTTTTTTAAGATTTATATCGCAAAAAATGCTCTGAAAAATGTAAATTTTCTTTCAATATAGAAGATCTTTCTATTTTCATATTTTTGTCTATATCCATAAGAAATCCAAAAGTTGAATATCAAAATCGTTACTTAAATTATTTTCTCAGAAGCTGGGAGGGAAAGTTAAGTTTTTAATCAAGGGGTAACAATTTCGATCATGTGCTATTTACTACTTTCGATTTATTTTTTTTTCAACTGGCTTAATAATTTTAATAGACATTAAGAGTGTTAGACTGTACTTATGATAGCCATAGGGATGCTTTTCTTGGCCTGTACTAAATCTAATGTGTTATGTTACAAAAAATCTATTTTTAAACTTTGTCTTCTTAGAACGTTGCTTATTCGTGCAGGAAAAATATCGTTGGCAATATGGATGCAATCGATATGTCAAAGCTAAAATTAATTTTTCAGCCAGCATTTGCGTCTTACAATTTGAATAATTTAAAAGTCTCGCCCTCCCGTTTTTTTTTCATAATTTTGGAGCATTAATGCAATTAACGCGACTTAAAAAAAATATTACGTATACGCAATGAAAGCTGATATGCGACTTATTTTGCACTATTCTAGCTCGCTTTAAGCAAGTTTTCATATTTCAAGCTCATTTTATTGAGTTTTTAATTATGTTAGAACATAAAAACATTATTTTTTCCATAAAAAAAAGGTGAGCAAGAAAAAAATTTACAATTTGACTCCTACTTACTTTACTATAAGGAGAAAGTCCTTCCAAAGAACTTTCATTGTAATTAATATGATATGTTATTAAAATAATACAAATAATAAGTATAGATATGTGCTTTTATTATTTTTCAACAGAAAAGCACATTTTTTTTTAACTTTTAAGCGTTTAATGGAATTTTTGAGACTTAAAAAAATATTGCGTATACGCGTTGTTGCCTTACAAGCGCCTTACTACTGCTAGATTTGTGCAAATACTCATATTTCCAGCTGATAATATTGGGTTTATGGGCTGTTCAGTCAAGGCATCAATGAGAAGCACTTAGGTTGGGTTCCAAGTTGAAAAATAAGTTAGCCAAATGAGAATGTTAGGTTAGGTTAGGGCGGCAGTTGGGAGTAACGTCCCAACTCACTTAGGCCAAGGATAGACTCGTTGCGATACCGCTAGAGCGAGCTATTTCACCACTTTTTCCCACTTGAGAGGTCCCCTATAATAGCTGAGGAAGCCTGAATAAACCTTAAAAAGCATTTTGGACTCTGTTCAGAGAGCTGAAATAAATCGTCAAGAAATTGTATTGTATGACTTTAGGAATCTAAATCTTTCACTTCCCAGTCCAGGGCAGTAACAGAAAAAGTGTTCCACCGTCTCCAGCTGTTTTTCGTCGCCACAGCTTCTACAGAAGTCATGGTGGGGAGCATTTAACCTGGATGCGTGGTTTCCTACCAACCAGTGTCCCATGATAGCACGGATAACAGATGAGCACTGGGCTCTATTCAGACAGCAACGTGTTTTGGTTCTTTTACTACAGTATGGTGGCCTGATTTGTCGCGAGATCCTACACGTGTTCGATGTACGATTCCGTTTTATTTGCACAGAGAGCAAAAAAATATCGTATTCTCAGTTTACAGCTGGCCATGTGTATACCCAGGCCCTCCTTGTCTTGAAGGAGGATGCTGGTAGTTCCTTGTCCAGCCAATTCATCCGCAATACAGTTTTCCTCAAAGTCCCTATGACCTAGGATCCATATGAGGTGAATTGAAAACTGCTCAGCCGTCTCACCTAGAGACAAGTGGCAGTTATTCACTGACTTCATGCACGAAGTCATCGAAACTAGGGACTTAATAGCCGCTTGGCTGTCCGAGTATATACAAATGTTCTTATTTCGAACTTGTAGATATCTTATTGTTATTAAAGTCTTCCGGATTGCAGTGACCTCTGCCTAAAAAACGCTGCAGTGGTCCGGAAGTCGAAAAGCAGTTCTAACATTAGAATCCTCAACGTAGACGCCTCCACCTACACGGTCGTCTAGCTTGGAACCATCCTTGAATACCTTTATCAAGACCGCTGGGCCTGGTACACCTGTATTCCACTCCTACCTGGTTAGAATATAGGATCTGAATTTGGTTATGAAATGTTTCTGTGGTATGCAGTAGTCTGTGCTTTCGGGTATAAGTGGGTTCCCGCTAAGCATGACCATTTTTTCGTCTCTCTCATGCTGAAGCCTACTTAACTTTTTAAGGTTGGTCTAAGGTAGGCCACCAGATCGAGACTCCATACATTAGTATGTGTCTGACAATGGCAGTGTACAGCCAGTGCTATGCTTGGGTACATGCCCCATTTAAGTCCAATGGCTTTCTTACAAGTATATAAAGCGATCGTGGCCTTTTTTCTTAGATCTTCTGTATTTAGGTTTCAGTCTAGTTGGCTGTCTAGTAATAACCCGAGGTATCTGGCCATTAAGCTTGGGATTTATAAGAAAAGGAAATTTATACTTCCTTATGAAGAGCATAAGCTTTGTCTTATTTGGGTTTACCCCCAATTCACTGGCCGTGGCCCATTCTGAGGGCAAACGCAGGGCTTAATAAACATCCAAATGAGAAACTGATCAAAAAAATATTTTGAGATCAGTTAATCTATAGCTTAGGAGATATTTTGCTTAAACTGCTGAAGCATGCTTCATAGGTTTCGGTGTATGCATTGCTTGAGCCATGAATATATAGGGTGGGCCATTTGTTGGCTAGCATATTTTTTCTTCTACAAGGTATCCCAGTAGTCGCTATGTGTCTCCGCTCACCTGCAAATTGAAGCACCCTTTGTCGCTTATATTTTTTTTTGGCGGCTTATATGCATCATGACCGCTGGTCAGTAAATTTAATATGGGTCTCTTGGTTGCAACATAATTAAATGTTCCAACTAACGGATGTTATATTGTAAATATCCTTTATACACATACAGTTTAATTCGATTGACGCTATATGTGTTTGTGCAACGAATATATGATATGAATTTGTCTATCGGCATGTATTTTTATGTTGCATGCAACTTGGCTGCGGTGGTGTTGGTGTTGGTGCCCTTTTGTAGTACTTGCAGCTAGCGGCAAGTATTTAATTGCTGCCTACGGCAGCGCTGCAGAAAGAAGCAAAGTGTGGCGCCAATGACGTCACACGTAGACGAAGATATTAGGTGGCGGCATGAAGCGTGAAGGCATTTCAATATCTTTTGGCTCTTAATTGGCACATGTCGGCAATGAATGCCAAGCCGCGCACAATTTTAATTACATGCAGTTACTGTATGTGTGTGTGTGAGTATCTGTGTTTGGGGGGGTGTGGCAGCTGCCATGACTTATGTCTGCCTTATCGACTGTGTGCGTGTGTCTGTCTGTGTGTGCGTGCAGCTGCAATCAGCAGCATTAGCAACATCATTAATTTGCAATTGATTTTATCGCCAAACAGACCAAATGCAAATAAACATAAATACCGCACACACACACACACACACACACACACACACTCACACACGCACTCGCTCAAAAAAAAGTAAATAAATACAAAATAAAAATTAAATAAAAATATTAAGTGCCAAGCTAAAAGCCAGTTCTACTATTTGCATTGCCATCAGTTACACAGAGAGACCCAGGCCGACCAGGACCAGAGCAAAAATCCACAACGAGCCACATGGCCAGGAGTCTTTTGGCCACCTCATCATTTTGCATTAAATTTTTCACCCCGTGTCCTCTGTTTGTTGTTGTCGTTAGTGGCCATTGCCCATTGTATTTTTTGCAACAATAATTGCACACATACAACAACAACAACTACAGCAACAACAAGAGAGCAAAATGCAATGCGAAGAGTAAATGGCAATAATGTTTAAGAGCCTTTGGCAGGAAAAGTAATTGAAACACGCCGCAAATTGTATGCCCTTAAAAATTAAATTTTATTTGTTATTTTTGTGTATTCTGATTTTTAATTTTACAAATAATTTTTCATACCAGTCAACTGTTGACTCTGAAAGGTATTGAAAGTGCTCAATATTTTTCTTGTCAATGCCATTTCTGATTGATTATAAAACAATAATTAAAAAAATATACAAAACTTCATATATACAGGGTGGTCCATATAAAAATATGAATTTAATTTTGTTAAAAAAACAAAACTGCTGAATATTTTTCAATGTTCAAAGTTTTATTTGAAAGGTTGGTTCATGACATTTATTTATCAAAAATAATTTTGGTTAAATGACCACCACGGCTGGCTTGGCAGTATGCCACTCGATCGGTCCAATTTTGGAAAACATTTTCGAATGTTTCGGACCTTATCCTGGCAATAGCGGCTCCAATCTCGTCCTTCAGAACATTAATTGTTTGCGGATTGTTGGCATAACATTCATCTTTTAACGCTCCCCAAAGATAATAATCCAAAGGTGTCTTGGTGGCCAATTCACAAGGCCATTTCGGCTGATTAAGCTATTTCTGAAGATTGTGTGCGGAAATCGATTGTGGCGTTCGCTGCGTGGCACGGGGCGTCGTCTTGTTGAATTCAAATATTGTCCAAAGCTCCATCTTCAATTTGTTCGAAGAACCAATTGGTCAAGATTGCGCAGTAGCGCACGCCATTGATGGTTTCGGCGGCTCCTTCTTCATTTTCGAAGAAAAATGGGCCGATGACGCCGCCGGACCAAATTCCACACCAAACAGTCACTCGTTGTGGGTGCATTGGCTTCTCCTGGAACGCTTACGAATTTTTTGAGCCCCAGATGCGACAATTTTGCTTATTAACATAACCATCGAGCTGGAAATGAGCTTCGTCCGAGAAGGTGATTTTTCGATAAAATTCGTCATCTTCGGCCAAACGATCTTCCGCCCAATTTGCGAACCGTGGCCGCTTCGGAAGGTCAACCGGCTACCCATTTCGTAAATGTCCATGTTTTTACTAAATATTTACCTATATATGAATGACATTTGACGTTTTAAAAGTCAAATAATCGGTAGTTCAAATTCCAAAAACTTGATGGACCACCCTGTATACATATGGCTAAAAAGTTGAGCAACCGGGCTAGTAACGCTGACAAGTTCATAGCCATCTTTTTTTCCTCGTTCTACTTTTCAATAACTAATTTAAATTTTTCTTATAATTTAAAACTAACTGTGGTTTTTTGTACCCTCTTTAAAATAAATAAATAATTTTAAAAATTCATATACTCGTTTTTTGAGATAGTGCGGCCCACACTCCCAGGACTGCCATAAAAGCTAGCTGGAGTTAAAAAATTTGGTTTACCAAGTCTCCTGCTGGCTAAGCAAATCAAGTTGGTTTTTAAGACTTGCCAAAATCATTTCTGAAACACCAAACTATATCGAATGAATTATTATTAAATATAAGGCAATGTTCGCCTTAGTAGTAGTCTGGTATCCCCACCTCTTTGTCTGAGAATCCAAAAAATTTTGCTACGACATGAAGATATTTGCCAAAACGGAAGGAGTTTTAAATGACTATCTGGATGCATTTCTTTATTTATACTAGTTAGCCCGGCAGCCACCTCCTACTTACATTTCAATTTTGAAGATAAATCAACGTAGTTGGGCTTAAAATTATATTATATATCTGAGATGTTAGGAACTAGGGTAAACACAGAAACAGACACAAATTTGTTTTTTTTTTTTAATTTTTTCGTATATTTTTCGTTTTCGTATTTTCGAAGTTCCCCGAAGTCATAAAAATTTAATTCAAATCGATTAACTATTTCAATAAGGCGATTGCCTAATTTTTTTGTAATAATCTTCCTTATAAAAAAACTAATACCACCATTTAATTTTCTTCTTTTTTCATGATACTTGCTCATCTATAGGTAAGTTCAAAAAATTTGTATTATATATAAGATGAAAGCTAAGTGATGCCTGTTAATATTTTTACTCTAAGTTGCGTATATTAAATAACTAGTGAGTATATAAAATAACTAGTTAACGTTTTGAATACTCTTAAAGTTAATAAACATCGTAAGTTTCTCTAGTTAGCTTATCTGGAAAAATATAAGATTTTTAGATTAGTTTGCAGCTCCATTCAAACTTGCACCATTATTAGTCGAATGTCGCGCTTCACGGGTCTGTCTTAATCGAATTCTTTTACGTTCATTGCGATCTTCACGTTCCTGGGCAGTACGATTGGATTCATAATTAATTTGATTCGTTGCATTTCTTCCAATTGAAATACATCATGCATTGATCGATTAGGAGATGGCTTTCCCAACTGTCCTTATGCTTTATTAGCCATCGCCAAGCAGAGATCTTTAATATGAATTAAAGCTTCATTGTAAACTTCCGGCGAAATATCCATCATTGAATTACGTTTTGCTTGACGTACGCGAAACAAAATATCTTCTGTTAAATAATTTTGATATTTTATCACAATTCAGGTGGATTTGATGGAAAACATGTAGCCAAAATAATCGCAAATAGAACACGTATGTGATACGGATGAGCAGTAATAACAGCATCTGCTAAAGTTTGATCCTAGTGCAGATCATTTTCCATCAAATTCACTTTTTGACATGCCTCTTGATACTTTGCACACAATACGCCATTCACTGTTCCCATAGATTGAAATGATTTTGGACCTAGATCATCGATAAACAAAAATACCAGTTTTTGTATTATATACTATGTATGTATATATGGCAATATACACAAAAACCGATATTCATAAAAATGCGTATATCTCACGAACAAATATACACAAACATATCGAAATAGGCTTAAAACCTCCGTATTGAATTCCTCTAACAGACACAAAAATCAGATTTGAAAGTTAAAGATGCGTTCATGAGAACACCCGTAACACGTAGAACATAAGTTTCTTTTATTAAGTATATATAGATATTCATTAATAATCATTATTACTTAAGTTTTAAGTACTTTCAATATTCGTTTTGGTTTGAACATTTTTTTGTTATATTAATTTGTTTACTCAAAAAAAAAAAATTGGTAGCATTACAAGAAAAAAATTAAAGCAGTGAATATAAAACCTCAAGTACTAGAATAAATTTGATACCCTTAAGATCTAATCGCTTCGATCCTCTCACATTTAACTTCCACCTTTTAGGACGTGCATTAAACCAATTAAAACTTGGGTAAAACTTTTTTTAAAATAAATAGTTAGTTTAATGGATTTCCAACTTGTAACCTGTTTAGGATATTATTTAGTTATTAATGGAAATACAAAAAAAATATAGATTTTATTATTTACCCATAAATGCAAGTATGATTGGCAAAGTAATAAACGGAAAATTAAAAATAATTATATCAAATGGAGACGAATTATGAACATCCAAAATTTGGCTGATTTCCCTTGATATATTCCTAAAAGTCCAGCTGCCTTATAAGATGGTTTGATCGCTTTTCGGACAAACTGCCTGCAAATTAAAAAATATTTAAAAAAAAAATTTATAAAACTCACAAGCCAGTTCGGAGACAGTCTTACCCGAACGCCGAATGTTTTGGGAGCAGTATCTACGTTCATTTCCGTTGTCTGCTCCTTAGCAACATGAATCCACACCGATGCTTTGGATCCTTTATCACCAAAGCATGACCCAAGTGGCATGCTTATTGGTGGAATAACGCAGAATGTTTGGCTTACAATCAATTTTAAAATATAGCCTCTTCAATTGACTGGCTCATTTACCTTTAGGCTGCAGGATCCTAGTTCGTCTGCAGCGAAGTCATGACGTTGATTTTGCACTGAAGCTAAACTATTCGCTCTTTGGCACATTTGCTCCTTGCTGGCAATTTCCTCCTTTACACGCTTTATTTCATCCTGATATGCGCCAATTGCCTGAATTATCGTTTGCTGAATATGGGTCTCTGTTGCTTGGGTCTTCCATTCTGTGTCATCTCTAGCATCGGCTCGTAGATCGCCAACTGCATACATAAGCTGGAAGGCACCTTGGTAAAATAAGCGCTAGTAAGTGAGCCTTATATACTCACCTGCAAGTCATCCAATTGCTGACGTAGTCGCTCAGATTCCTTCACATTTGTCTTTACTACTTGTGAAATAAGAAAAAATGATCCAGCAAGCAGGAAGGTAATAATTGAAATGGACAAGTATCCAAAGATTTTCCAAAGATTAGACCGATTGGGATCCATGGTAAAAATAAAATTTTTCACTAAATCAGAACACTTCAATTACTCTGATATCCGTAACAGCTGTGATTTTGAAGTTATTTACAGCGCCTCTAAGTTTACAAAATTGAATAATTGTATACTTGAACTAGTTTTATGAGCAAATAAAGTCTTCATTTAATTAATTCAGTTTCTAAAAGCAACATAGGGCTGATATCTGTTTCAGTAATTGCTTAGGATTTCAGATGAGTGGGTGATTTGATCTATTCTCCAAGCGCTCTCAAGTATGTTAGCAAATCAAAATATTAGGTAATTTTGAACTCCTAATATTAAAACATTATTCGTAGTAATGAGATATTGCCAATCCATAATATTTATAATATGTAATACGATGTTTGAATCAAAGATAAAGCGAGTCTTAAGAATTAAAAAAAAAAAAAACTATACCAAACAATCAATTATATTTATTATTTCTTTTCAAGGTAGACAAAAAATGTTTACCTTTAGGATACGATATCTTTGTATCCTTCACATATGAGACCAAAACTTCGCAAAGTTTTTTGTGATAAATTATAATATTTTATGTATTAAATTTTATCCCAAATTTATCTCTTGTCTTAATTTCATCTAAAACATTCATATTTTTTAAATTTTTATAAAAAAAAAAACAATTTTTTCTTAAAACGAACGTTTAAAATCTCCTTTCAAGATTATTTGGAATCCAAAATTAATATTTTAATCTCATTTTTTGATTTTTTGCATAGTTTTTTTTAATCTTTAACATTTTTATTCTTGAGATTTTTTGATTTCAAACGCAGCTTTTTCATTCTGGAAATAAAGAATATTTATTCTTATTATTATTATTGGGTGTACGAGGTGTGTTCAAAAAGTAAGGTCAAGGTTTCAAATTTCGCGGGCAACGCATTTTCGATTATCGATTTTTTTTTTTTGTTGTGTTGGTACACTCTTCCCGAACATCTGTTCCAAATTTCAAGTGAATGGCATTTTTTGTTTGGTTGTGAGAGGCGCAAAGGTTATAAGTGTTTTGCGTGCTCGATAATCGAAAATACGTTGCCCGCGAAATTGCTAAAGTCACCTTACTTTTGAACACACCTCGTATAGGTGTATCTATTGGGCCCCTTTCATAGCTTAGAGCTCTCTCAGAAGTCCTAAGGCCTGCATGTATTGCAGTATTTTATTTGGACTTATAGTAACAACGGTCTAAATTAAAGTTTGTGGTCAGTCCGAATAATCTCGGCGCAAGAACTGTCGTCAATGCCGAGGACGAGGAGTAAGCCACCTTCTTCGCTCTTTCTCGACAATTGCCTTCAGTGTTCTGTGCTCGGACGGTTTTGCTTTTGGATGAGCTCCAAAACCCATTCCGTCGGCTTTTCTCCTGTCCTAGGTCAGAAGATGGTGATGGTGTGCGCCGACGGTATGTTGTCACCCATCTTCGCTTCTAGCGGAACTTCTTTCCACATACGTAGGGAAGGAGCTGCCAGCCCCAACCACTCAGCCGACTCTTCGTCAGAGCAGTCTACGACCATATGACCCACCCTGAAGTGGATTCCATCGAACGAAATTGGGGAATCCCAACCCGATGTTCTTCAGTATTGCGTCCTCAAGCTGTGAGAGATCCTCACTGTGAAGGATCACCTGAGGGTATTCCCCAGGCACAATCGCTACCTTCAGCATTTTGGCAACGGCCGCGCATGAAGGTCCCTCCTTGGCCATCAGGGATGTCGAGGGTTTCTCCATATATAAGATATACCAAATTATTTCACAGCTTAGAAAATCATACTTAATATTAACTCGTAGGTATGTGCGCCACTCCGAGTCCAGGAGCGCCTACATTTTGGGCAGATTTTGATCAAGCCTTCAAATTTCAGCACTACTGAAGTACAACATGCCCATAGACGTCCTTAATCATGCCGAGAATCTCTGTTACGGGTTTCCCAAGCTTAAGGCAAAATTTAATAGCTTAGTACTGCTTGAGATCTTACTCCATCTTGAATCGTGACTAAATATTTTAAAAGAGGCCCATAGAAATCGACGTCTCCTTTCTTCACCTACCCCTCTCCTATCGGCAACTGGCAAAAATATCCATCTCTGCAGGAAGCAGGTGTTTCATACGCCTTCCGTCGCTCCCTTTGACAAATTTTTGATCCTACCTATCTAGAATAAAAGCTTATTATATATGTACAACTTCCATTTAATTTATGAATTTACATTTTCTATTTAATGTATTCATTTGTCGTGGTAAATATAAATACTGCGGCCCATCTGATGCTAAAAAATATTTTTTAGATATATAGTACATATGTACATAAATATATAATATATAGTAAAGTGCAATTAACGGGTAATAAAACTTTTCTACAGTTTTTTTTAGTTTTCAAAACTAAATTTTTGCCATGTAGTATTTACAGCTCTGCTTTCAATATTTATGTTTTATTTTTTTTAGTTATTAGTGAGATAGCAGCCAAAGGTTATTATTTATTTACTGACAGTTTTAGCCAAAAGTAAATATTTTTTATTTATTAACAACTAGTTGTACTCTTTGTAAGGGCCATAAAAAAATCAATGCACTGTAATGAGCGGCAACCGCAGTGCAAAAAACAAAATGAATGCATCAGCAATCACGCACACGAGTGTAACTACTCGTATATACATATACTATATTCACACACTTGTACACTCATATACTTGTATACTTATATACTCATAAATTTATATGGATAATGTTATAAAATTGCGAATGCAAAGCAAATGAGGGCTTAAAGCAAAAAATATTGTGTGGGCAAAACTTTAAAACGTTAAAGAAAGAGTCGCTTTTGGTTATGATTTGGTCAAGTTGGCTGTGGATGGCGTATCTTAGATCTAGGATCCTTTTATATATAACAGGAAATTTAGATCTCTTCTCCCTAGTCGGGAGACTTGGGACGATGGCAGCCCCTGTGGAAACCCCCGGTGGCAACAATAGTTCACGAATGAGTCCAAAACTGAGCAGGGTGTAGGTGTTGGAATCGTTGGACCCAACACCAGAATCTCTACTGCGATGGGCATCTGGCCCAGCGTCTTTCAAGCGGAGATTCATGCCATAGTGATCTGCGTCCTTAATATCCTTATCAAGGGAGCTAGGGGCGCAAACATATGCATTTTTTCAGATAGCCAAGCTGCCATTATGGCATTGTCTTCCTGGAGCATCTCCACCAGAATGGTTAAATAATGCCATAACCCTGTCCGCCTGGAACAAAGTCGTGCTATGTTGGGTGCCTGGACACTCGGGAGTGGATGGTAACACTATCGCTGACGATCTAGCACGACAGGATGACTCCACCCTGACTGCATTTCCTGCGTCGTTTTGTGGTATTCGTTGGTTCACAATCAAAACCATGATAAACAAATGGGCCGCAGGAGAACATAGGAGATACTGGTTCTCCCTTCCGGGGCTTCGTCAAGCAAAAGAGCTTGTCAAACCTCTGGACGCAATTAAGACAAAAGGTCTTGGCAGAGCGTACGTGAAGCTCCTGGTAGCTTACCTATCTGGCCACCACACTGTTAGATATCATCTACAGAAAATTGACCTATCGGACTCTTCAGAGTGCAGGCTCTGTCTAGAAGACGATGAAACCACCAGTCTCTGTGACTGCCCAGCGCTGGTATGTCACATGGGAAAGGAACGGACTAGTCCCTTCCATCTCAGGTCAACACCAACAAAAGACCAACTGCTATTCATGAGGAAATCGGAAAGTCTTTTGCTTTAACCTTAGGATATGGTACAAAAGACCTTTTGGGCGCAGTGCCCCACCTCTCTGTGAGATACCCTTTAAATGATTTGACATAATTAAGGAAAAGCCAAAATGAATGTAAAGTTTGCTAACTTGTTCAAACTCAAAGCAGTCCAGCAAACTAGGGGTCTCCGCCCTCTGCTTGCTTGTTACGCACACCCCCATGGGGCCTTCTGTATTTAATTTAAAACATTTTGATCTCCATTGCTCCTACACTTCGAATAATTTTTAAGAATTTTGGAAAGAAACAGCCTGTACCCAAGCAGTTCAAGCAGTTTTAATAAATCTTCTTGCAATGTAATACGCTCGCATACTTCTACTGGCGCAGGTTTCTGGTTAGTAACGTTCCAGAGATCTACTTACTAATACGGTTGGGGCCACCATATATGTAGAATCTGGGGCAAGCAATTGTTGCAAAAGGCTTGTAAGCGTCTGTTCCTCCCGTGCGTTTCCAAGTTTCGCAGCCATGAAACAAAATAGATTTAACGTTAGAGTTGAAAATTCGAATTTTGGTTGTTGTAACAATTTGACTGGATTTCCAAATTTCGCGAAGCATACTAAAGCATACCCTGCACCTCCCTTTGGAGTAACCTAACTGCCGAGGTAACTAAAAGCACGTACGTACTCCACGCCCTCGTTGAGTGATGATGAGTGATGATCTTGAGTGACGGTTCCGAGTTGGCACCGGACAGTCTAGGTATAAGCCCCTAATTAATTTATTAGCGATGCTTGAATTATTACAAAACCGTCTCAGATTCTTATGGATACAATCGCTTCAAACGAGAGATACGGAGAGAGAGAGAGAGAGAGAGAAATCGATCGATCTAGGATTGTCGCGACTGTACCTGTTCGTGGTTTGCAATTTGGCATTTGATAGAAACAGTGAAGCCTTGACGACGACAATTCCAAATGTAAAAAAAATCCAAGTAGGCTGCTTTTGAGACTGTTAAGTTTACATGCTCAACTGGAATTTGATTTTAGTTCATAATTTTTTCGAAGCCGTACAGAGCAGTACCAAAAATAAAAAATAGTTCAAGTTATATTTAGCATTTATTACAAGCAATTTTTTTATTTTTTTCGGCAACAATTCAATAGTTAAAATTATTTTTAAATCTTTAAACAATTTCGTGTTAAAAAATGTCGTCTAATATGAGCGAGTTTAAGGAAGTTATTCCTTATGAAGACGAGAAAAAGTGCCACTTTCCAGTGAAAACTATTTTGTTTGGGATTGCAACTACAGGCTTGATTATATGGAGCTGGCCCATTCTAAAAAAACATTGTATACCAGAGGCCATTGCAAAGCCGGAAGATGTATTGCAAAAGCTCCAGTGGATCAAGACCCTAATACCTACAGATCGCTGGTTCTAAATTTTGTATTACGTTTTATGAGGATTTGTGCAACAATAAATATTACAGTTTCAACTTAAATATATTTTCTTTTATTTCTTAAAGAATTTGTGTAGTTATAAAAAGATTATTGAGCTTATTATGCCTCGTTGATAAGGCCGCCCAAACGTCAAAATTTTCAAAATTTTTCATTTTTGTTGTAGTATTATATTTATAGATCCTGTGAATTAAGGCCTTGCGATTTAGTGAGAAACTCAAGCTTGCAATCAAGGCTTTAAATCGTGTTATTGATTATCTTCTACGTCACAAAAATATATCGGCGAGCGGTCTCCTCAAAGCCTAAAAAGTAGAACTGCTACATAACCTTAAAATTTAATCATAATCAGATGTGTGCATTTTAGAACGATTCTTGGCGAGAAACTGGCCATTCTTCTACTTCTGTGGCTGAATGAAATAGGCATTAAGAGTCACCTAATCTGAGCTCTCAAGACATCTTCAGATGTTGATCTAAAGAAAATGTTGACCAAGACTAATTTCAATTTATTTAAATAATTCTACAATAGTGGAAATCTACAAGATTTACGCCAAGGTGGAATGTGGCACCAAAGGCGCTCTCTTTGCAATAAACTCGCATATGCCGATATTGAGACCCCCTAACCAGTGTTGGTTAACGCAAATATTCGAGACGTCATGGACAATTGACGATTAAGGCTGCGCAACATTACTGATGACGTAGGCAACTCGATTCATGTTTGGATTTGAGGAATTGAGAAAAGTAGGAGGACCGAAAGAGTGCTTGACGTTGCTTAATTAGTCTCAACTGGCATGAGTACCTTGACAGATCACAATTTTCGGAAAGCATTTGGGGAGGAACCATTTTTTTTTTCCAAAAAGTGCATTAAAAATTTTGGAAATTTTCTAAATGCTATTTTGGGTATCCGTTGGGTTGCTTCCAAATGGGCGCAAGAAATCAAGCACATAAATGGCCAGACAATATTAAGGCCCTGGCTAAGAGAAATACGGACTGTGATTGAGATTGAGACGACGACGACGACGACGTCACGACGGTGCACGACATTTGCTAAATTATGGCCAGAGCTCAGACAGCCGCAGTTGCAAGCAGAGCTAAGGTCCAGATCTAGGTCAGTCATCAATGGCGCTCCACAAAAGCGTTACGAGTTGATTGTTGTTGGTCTGGCCGTGCCCAAGACGGCGGCGTTGTGTCAATCAGCAACAACATGGCAAACTATGCGATTTGTTAATACTCTTTATTATTTAGTTATGTATCTACAAATGAAGTCATAATCCACTTAAAAATAAGAAGTTCGGCCATGCTCTTAGGAGAGAGCAACAAAGAATCGCCAGAATGGCTCTGGAATGAATCCTCCAAGTCGAGTAGGCCGACCAAAATCGACAACTGTCGCAAAACAACATCAATTTGGATGCTGCAAAACCAAAGAAAAAATTTGTGTTTCCCGATTTGGGTAATTAACTAGATTTCCAATTATGCTCCCGAGTACTCTGGCCACGGTACAATCCAAAAAGTATGCATATCTGTTCCCCTGGGTTTTCACAACAACAAAACCAGGTTGGGGGTCGCATTTATAAGAGACACTGCACCTTAGATCTATTGGCTAAGAGGTTGGACGTTCCCTAACTCGACTTATGCCACCAGCTGCAAAGATGAGTTGGTAAGAGAAAGATCCAGCACCTGTGATTGCCTCAACGACCCCAGTTTCTGGGTAAATCATTCTTTGAAAACCTGGTCAGTCTTGCAAATGTGCCGATAGCAGATCTAGCCACATTTGTCGAATCCTCAAACTGGTTTTGCAGGGAAAGGGACTTGGGCCAGACGATGTCTAGAGATGGCTGGGCAGTCGCTAGGTACGTATGTTAGGGTCTCAGGGACTTCCGGATCCCTGCAGATCCTGCATAATTCGCTTGTCGTTAGTCCCATCCTATGCGCATGCTTCGCTAAGAGGCAATGTCCTGTTAGCACACCCGTGATGGTCCTGCATTCAGTGCGTGAGAGTTTCATTATAAAATTACTTTGTTTTCTGCCGTAATGAGCCAGCATGATTTTCGCTGTGTGACAGCTGTCTAGATTTTTCCATCTAGCTTCAGCTCTGCGCTTTATGTTGCACTCCAGCATAGCGTTAAGATGTTTGATCGGTCGGCGGTCGTCGTGTATTTGTCCCTCCGGAAGCTCAACACCGCTTTTGGCAAATGCATCCACCATTTCATTCCCCATTATGCCTTTATGTCCAGGCACCCAGTAGATATTTTACGAGCCGCAGCTAATCTCTGGATGACTGCCTGGCATTCAAGGACATGGAAGGAGGATGTACAGTGCGATACAATAGCCTTGATAGCGGCTTGACTATCTATAAAGAGGTTTACCCTTGCTCTAGTTAAAGTGTCGGTGCATGCCAGCTCAGCCGCCTTCATGGCGGCGAATACCTTAGCTTGGAAGATGCTGCAGTGGTCCGGAAGCCTGTAGCTTTGACTTACATTAAGCTCCAAGCAGTATACTCCAGCACTGAATTGCAAAAAGATATTCTTTCAGAAGAACTGAACTCAAAGAAGAACTTAGCCTTACGGTCTTTGGTGTACCATAGCTTTCACCATCTCTTTCTCCATTTATCCCCCTCTACAACGATATCTGTCCAGAGCTTTTTCTGAGCTCGGCTTCTATATCATCCAGCCATCGTTTTCTTTGGGAACACTCTTCTTCTTCCTACAATCCGTCTTAATACAAAGACCTTTCGATCTATTCTATATGTGTTAAAAATATTATTTGTGTATGTCTTAGTCCGAAGTATTTTTATACTAGGGGGCTCCTCCACCTGGAGCTTAAGCAAATATCTGTACGCTAGTTTCAGCAGCGTTCAGCCAATAAAAGAGAATTACTGCGTAAAAAAAGTATTGTCAAGTCATCTTTTTTTTTACTAGGTATATGAAACTTGCAACTTCAAGAGGTATATTTGGAGTTAAAACAAATCATATTCATTGTACTTGCTTGGGCTGTGAATGGCGTTTAAATTTTCGAACAAGTCGTAAATATGTTTAACTCATTTCATTATTTATGTACTTTAGTGTTATTTATTGTTATGCTGCAATGCTGCAGTTTAATTCAGATTTTTATGATGCTATTAAAATTGATTAAAACAAATTGGTTGTGTTTACAAATAGTTTCGGCGTAAAAATTTTAACAACTTTTTGTGCAGTTTGCCATAAATATGGCTATGCAAAAAAAAATTGAATTAAAACAATTTTAATGCGTTTTCAAAGAATTTTCATTTAAAGTTTTTGGTATAACACAAACTATTAAATTGTTTGCCTGATTGTAATATTATTATTTCTTTAATGTATTTAGCATATTATTATGCTCTGAAATTATGTTAATTACGAACATTCATTCATTTAGATGTCAGTCAAGAGCATACTTATATTTCATTAGCCTTTAATTTAAATGTGTTAAATGTGTCATCAATTTGGATTGTATTCAGCCGAGTCTTCAAGTCGTTAATTGTTACATTTGCGATTCCTTGGAGGGTTGAGTGTGGCGCCCAACGTGGGACTCTCTCTCTATATATGTATAAATTTACTTGCATGAAATAAAAATATGTCTGCCAAGGTCGTTGATTTGCCTAGCAACACACACACACACTGAGATGTGTGTGTGTGTGTGTGTATCTATGTGTGTAGGTGTATCTATGTGTGTGTGTGTGTGCATAATTTATGCGGCGCTTTGGGTTTTGCGCTTTTCGACTGCGTTTTGTTGTTGTTGTTGGTATTGCTGCTGCTGCTGCTTCTGCTGTTGAGGTATTTACCATGGGGACTGAAACTGTGGTGACTTTTTTTAACGTAAATGTTGCGTGCATTAGCGCAGACATACAAAGCAACGACCTGCGCTGCCACGCCTCCCCAAACCGCACTCTTTTGGCAACTCTGCCTCCGCCTCCGCCTCCCGCTTCCGAATCTCTTCGAGCTTTAGCTCCTTTACTGACACACACTTTGGTGTATTTAATTACATTTCAGAGGTTATTAAGTAATTAACCCCGGCCTCGACAAAAACGCACCCACACACGGTCACACTGGCACGCTGACACACTGACACTGTGACGTAGACGCGTATACACGTGCAGGGCAGAGCATTTCACAAACGTCAAACTGATTCTCTTCTCTCATACTTGTCGACAACTTGATGAGCGCTCGCACTCTCACTCTCTGTGTCTCTATGTCTCTCTCTTTCTCTGCTGCTCTCTGCTGTCAGCTCTCATTCAGTGCTGCTCATTGTTGTCGCTGACATTTTGTGCCACTTCAATGCCAACAATGTCAGCTTGATGAAACTTTTGGGCCGCACCTTGAGCGTTGGCAATGCCATTGGCATCGGCGTCGACAGCGACGTCGACTGCGGCGTCAGCTACGACTTTGACGTTTTTCTAATTTTACGTGTGTTACGATTCAACCCTATGCACTTGGTAACATAATAAAGTTATTAGTCTTAATTAGTTTATAATGTTCTTTTGCAACAAATTCTAGGAACACATAATTTCACTTCTCTAAACAAATTTTTTATCTGTCAGCTTGAACTCCCTGGACATATTTTTAACAAAAAAAAAATAAAATAATAGCAAGACTTTCAATATTGATGTCGCCTTTATTTATTTATTTATTTTAAAGGGGTAACATTTCTTTCAACAAAATAAAAGCTACATTTTCGTAGAATATGTGTTAGAAAGGATTTTTTGATGCGTTTGATATTTATAGAAATGGAGTGTCTTGAACGCCACAAAGTCTCGCGCGCTGTAGGACTTTCTTAAAACTTTAAGCGCGTTTTTCTCGGAACCATGTTTTTCATCAGAATTTCAGGCACAGGACTTGATATATGTTCCAATTTCCTTCATTTAAAGCATGTTTGAAAGCATATTATTTTTTGTATGGCTTATACTAACATTAGACACGAAAAGTTGTTAAATTGTTATTCCTAAGCAAGGTCAAATCACAAAAAAAGTGAAAAAATAACAAATTTTTCGATCGTTTACATTTCAGCTAATTTTTCGTATAAACTCATTCTGTTTTAGTATAAGACATTGAGAATTTTATTAATTTCAATAAACAAAAAACATTTTTCACTTCAGTTTACTACAAGAGGCTGGAGAACCGAAATTCGGGGACGATGTTCTGCGTGCAGAGGCAGACAAGAGCTGTCATATTTCAGCCGCCATTTTGAATTTCGTCGAGATAAAAATTTTCAGTTATTGAACAATACAAATCGCATTTCATAATCAAAGCGGATGGCTTGTATGTCTGTTCATCATGCCACAAATAATTCCCAAACTTCGCCTACTTTTCGGCCCGATTGGAAAGAACCTCCACTTAATAAATAATATGGCTGCGGAACCCTAGGATCTATTGTGCTTTCTTCAGGCTCTAAAGATTCTCGACTAGCCCAATATCTGTGATAAACTCTATTTTTAAAGATGGCTCTTGTCAGGTGACATCATCATTCGATATTCTATGCCCTCCGAAAGGGGATTCCCTTCTACTAGACAATGTGCTGGGGAGGTCACCTCCTTAGTTTCACATATCCTACATTGCTTGAATTTATGAAGTCAATGGTGAATAGGTGTTTCCTGAATCTGCAAAGCTCCATCTGTAACCCGATCGGTATCCTAAAGGAATTCTTGCTAAATTGGGATATCTTCTTCAAGTTGTAGTATCCAAGATATTGCTCGGCCAGCCGTAAACCCCCCCAAGTCGGTTCAGTCCATTTCCCGACTGGACCTTTTTCTATCTCTTAGCAGCACCACGTCTGCTACAGTAAGATTCAGGCCCTATTAGCTGCTTTATTCCCACGAATGTTCGTATGTCCCGGAACCCATTTAAGATGAGGACTCTATTCCATTATTCGAAATTTTTCAGTTTAGTTCTGGTTTATGAGACCAGTTTCGAGTCAACCTTCCTCTTGGGCTAGACTGTGTGACAGTATAACAGGTTGATAAAAAATTCGACTTAATCAAGGGTGGAAAAACCTTCCATTAAAGGGGTACAACAAATTAGAGTTGCCCATAACCTATAGAAAAATTTCAATGAAATATTGAAAAATAGAACAAGGGAAAAATTGATAGATATAAACTAATCCGTGAACTTTTTAGCGATTTGCACCGAGTCACATCAAAATTTGACCATTTTCATAATACCGGATTGGTCATGGATACTCGAGGAGGCAAGTCAAGATAACTTAGGATAGAAAATTTAATTGAAGTAATACCCTGCTTAAAAGAGAGGAAACTTACAAGGCTTTTATAATTGGATCATAAAATACGAAAAAAGTCAAGAAGAGTAAAGTCCAGAACCTCCGCCCCCAAAAAACAAATAGAAAAGTTCGAAAAACGGGCCCTAGGATATCCATAATCTTCGAAGTGAAGAAGCTTCCCCAAGACCAAATTCTAGATCCGCGCTTTGATAGGACTAAAAACCCTAAAGCCGGTATTGAAAAAACTAACACATGAGCTCTATTCCAAAAATGGGCGCATGAAAGAAATATAAAGTAGTGTGTTTGTGTGTAAGGAATATCTATAGTCTTCGAAGTGAAGAGGCTTCCCCAAGACAAAATTCTAGATCCGCGACTGGGTAGGGCTAAAAAACATAAAGCCGGTATTGAGGGCCCCAAACACATAAGCTTTATTCTAAAAATGCCTCTTTTTTTAATGATTTGGCAAATGCAAATTTCAAAGGAATGATGGGATCTTTATTTATGATTTCGAAAGGATATTTTATGGCATTTATTTTTTAAAAATTATCTCGTTCAAATATTGGCCGCAACTGCGTTTTATACGGTCCATCCTGAAGGTCCAATTTTCCGTGACTCGTTCAAGCGTTTCCACTGGTATTTGGCCAATAACTTTTATGTTATTGTTTTACAATAATGTTGGCTTCCAAGGCCTCAATCGTTGCTGGTTTGTCCACGTAAACTTTTGACTTTACGTAATCCCAAAGAAAAAAGTCGAGCGGTGTGATATCGCACGATCTTGGCGGCTAAGGTACGGGTCCCGTACGTGAAATTAATCGCTCACTAAATTGACCTCGCAATAGAGCCATTGTTTCATTGGTAATGTGATCACGGGCAACAATTTCAGGCAGCAAAAAGTCCGTAAACATGGTCCGATAGCGAGCGCCATTGATGGTAACGTTCACACCTTGCTCATTTATAAAAAAAAAAAAAAACCAATGATTCCACCAGCCCACAGACCGCACCAAACCGTTGTATTTCTTGGATGTAATGACAGCTGGTGAGCCTCTTCGGGTTGATCTTATCCCCAAATATGGCAATTTTGCTTATTCACGAAGCCTTAGAGCCAAAAGTGGGCCTCATCACTGAACAAAATTTTGGTCGAAAACAAGGGATCTTCATCGATCTTACCAAGAGTCCATTCACTAAAACGGCGACAAGCAGGAAGGTCATTCGGCTTCAATTCTTGACTCAGTTGAATTTTGTATGCTTTCAAGCCGAGATCCAAATGTAAAATGAGCCAGGTGGTTGAATACGACAGGCCAGGCGAATCGATTCCTCGCGGTCATCGTGAATAGTGTCAGCTACCGCCGCTATATTCTCTTCACTACTTGCTGGATGGGGTCGATTTGGTCGTATATCATCAAACAATGAATACTGGGTTTCAAATTTGGTGATGGTGTTACGAATTGTGGGTTCGGTGGGTCGACTATGTTGACCATAAGTCAACATTCTTTGCAGAAGGCTGATTTTCGTAGTACAATTGTACAATTTGTAAACGTTGTTCGGGTGTAAGTCTTTCCATGATTTGCCAATGAATACTGAACAACTTTGCTTTTGACATCTGCCATGGATCACGCGTGATCCACACGAAAATCCCTATTGAAAAAAAAGGTCTTAAAATTTACAAAGTAGTGTGTTTGTGTGTAAGGGTCGTTTAACTTTTAGATCTATGCTTAATAAAAGCAAGAATTCCTTTAGCTTTATTTACAATATTGCCAAAATGATTGTTAAATTTAAGTTTATTTTAAACGCTCAGGACACGTTTCAAGGTAGAGAAATCTATAGAGTATGCAGCCAAATGAGGAACAGAACGAAAGAGTTGGTTTAGAAAGAGTTGGCTGACATAACAACAATATTGCATACGAAGAAGTGAATGATTATCATTATCATTATAGGAGTAGAAATACGAGAAAACCGGAGAAGTTGTATAAAATCATTAATGAAAAAGATAAGACCAGAGGACTGCCTTGGGGTAAAATTGAAGTGACAATAATTACTTGAGATTCGCAGCCTTTAAAGACTGAGACTGGTGAGACCCACTTTAAAAGACAAGGCGGAAATCCTAAACTAGAAGAAGGCTATGGCTTATTCAGTCAAATGCCTCTAAGCCATAGAAAAACTCTGCCGTTTGAAATTGGAATGCCGTTGAACTGCTTACCAAAAAAACAAAAAAAAAGGTTAGGAGTGGGTAAATAAACGTTTTCAAAGCTGCTTTAAAATTAAGTGAAACTATTAAATAGAAAGAGTTTGGGGGGAGTAGCCATATTGTTGTGCTTAAAAAGATTCTTAAATTCAATGATATTAAAACTTTCAAGACATGTTGCACGTGCCCCAAGGTGGCAAGACAACCCCAATACATGCTTGTCACCCTTGCTAAAATCTGTCAACGCGCTTGTTTTGACCATGTTAACTTATACAATACATACATATATAAATAAGTAGAGGGGTTTCGAACGAGTATTTGCGGTTTGTATTACATTCGAAAAGTATCTTGCAACATTTACGTACAACAACAGCAGCAACAAGAGTAATGCAACAGCACATTTAACTAACTTACTGACTGTCACACATGCTCATACACTCACATATGCACACAATATCATAAACATACTTATACACACATACATGTATATATATACTAATGCATAACTGTTGTTTGTCTGGTCTGTTTACTTGCTTTGGTTTGGTTTTGATTTTTTTTTCTCGTTTTGTTTGGAGGCGCCAATGAACGCATTAAAAGCCAAAATGTAAGCAACAAAAACAACAATAACTACTTAAGAGACGCATGTTTTACAAGCACACAGATACACATGCACACAGCCACACAGCTACAAGCGCATACACACACACAGATACGAGCTGACATGCATTTACATTGAAAGTTATGCGCTAAACATACACACACATACAAACTAGTCGCCTCTAACCATGTATATGAATTTATGCAGTGTTTTGTAGCTGTGTGTGTGTGTGTGTGAGTGTAACTGTCTGGCTATGTGTGTATGTGTGACAACATATCGTCTAATTTAGCCGCAACAACTGACCGACCAAACAAATGAGCTGTCACATAGATACAAAATAGCGTAGAAAAGTAGGCAACACTTTATTTACCAGCATACTAAGTAGCTATATACTTCATTAAATTAACATAACAATTCATAAGCACATTGATAATATGGTAAATATGGTACATAGGGGGTCTTAGTATAGTAGGTTATATATAAGCTTGGATAGCAGATGCTGAGGTTAACTTTCTGGTTGAAACTAGCTCGAAAAGGTAAGACTGTAAAGACATATTTCTGATTTTTTTATTGCATTTTTAGTAGATAGACAGTCCCACCATATTTGCTAAACTAAAATACTAATGGCGGCTAAAGTAGGCATGGCAATGTCAATTTGGGTGCATACTTAGCAAAATTACGTATACGCAGAGTGGCCTTATATAAAGTACCGCTGCAGGCATTGCCAGGTTACGAACATTTTATCAAATATAATGCGTAGTAGCATCATATTCCCTAGTGTTCCCATCAAGGAATGTAACCATTTTTTTATGACATTCTGCGCCAAGAACCTTGATTCGGTTGCCAGAGGAAACATTTTTGCAAAGCTCAATAATAATATCAATTATAATGCAATTTAAAATTCAGCTTGTGGTGAAAAATTCATAATTTAATTTATTACTAAATAAATTTTGGTATTAATAAAAAAAGCTTATTGCTCTATTGATAAAATTTTAAACAATTTGAGGGAAAAAATTTAAATTTTAGTTTAATTTTTGTTAGCAGCAAGCGGTAGTGCCAGGTTATTAATGCTGTAGGCTTTTTGAATAAAAATTAAAATAATTATAACTAGTAGCTTTCACGAAAAATTAACCTTGGCAAAAAAGTGTTAGTGTAAGTTATTGGTTAATATCTCGTGAATATAATTTTTTATTGTAGGCGCAAAATAAGGAAAATAAATCAATTTTAATATTCAGATAATAAAAATACCGGAGGCATCACAATAAAAAATTTAAGAAGCGGAAGTCTGAATTACCTCGGATCCAAAAGCCTAAAATCAAGTAGCTGCAAAAATATAATGAGAACCTTTTAGAGACCAAGCTTCGAAAGAATTGTGTTCTTCCGCATCCGGCTTTAAAGTCCTCTATATTTTATGAAATGCCTTTCTGAGCTGAAATGGTGCTTCTTTGCCCTAAAACTTTATTTATTTAGACAACCTTTTTTCGGTACAGGGCATCGCAGAACAAATCTGTGTTTACTATCGAAGTTAAAGTGCTTTAAGACAGCGCTCTCGGACCAATCCTCCACTCGGTGGACATATTCACGGACTTCTAATAACTATCACTGATGACACCGCGATATTTAGTGTTGCTCCATATATTCAACTGCTGAACTGGCGGGCCTCCTTAGAACTGTCAAAATTTCGCGTTCTGCAGAACAAAAATGCAAGCGAGTGTTGTTTACGCTCAACAAGCAAAGCTGCCCTCGCTTGGCCTTAAGCTAGGCCTACATGCCATAAGTCGATGAAGTAGTGTGCCCAAGCATTCACCGCCTATTACCTAACGAGGCAGCTGACCCGCCGCAAGCACATCAAAGCCCAGAAGCGTTTTAAGTTAAGACAAGTAGCCATCATTTACCTACCTATGAACGCTCGCTTTTCCCTAGGCCTGCACTATAAGGCCTACCCTATAACCTTAGCTGGATGGCTTCGAGTTATGGGGCAAGCAGAACTCATATCCTCAGAATCTTCATTTAAAACTCGAAAATGAAAGGATCTCAGTAAAAGCCAAAACTGTCATATGAAGCATGCCACTCATCCTTTTGCTCTTGAAAGAACTCTAATCCGAGTTTGAACAAACGGTCATCCAGCCGAGAGACATAAAGTTAGGTTAGGTTGTGAAGGCAGCGCAGAAAGGGACTGAGATCAAACAGAGACCATGAGGTCCATTGTGTTGCCTTATTAAAAGAAGGGATAGAAAAGAATTGAAGAAGAGTAGGGATTGTGGAGGAGAATCAGAACATCCCTAATCGTCTAAGTCCCTCATGTTGCATAACCATTTTGAGGATTCGACAAAAGCAGCCAGATCCCGTATGGGCGCCAGATCCTCAAAGAATGGTTTATCCAGGAAATGGGTTCAACTTCTACGAAGCGCCGGTCGCATAGTAGGTGTTGGATCCTTTCTGTCTCTTCCTCGTCTTTGCAGCTGCGGCAGAAATCACGATGAGGAAGGCGTAACCTCTCAGCCATATTGCCTCTGGTGCAGTGCTCCATTACAAAGCCTACCACCATAATAAAAAAACAATACCCTGTTTGACCCCTTAGAGGGGCATAGGGGATCTCTATTAATAACTGTTCGAACAGAACAGGGACCTACAGTTTATAGCCGAATCCGAACGGCGGTGTCTTTAATAAATAGAGACTTTCATGGCAAATATCTTCTTTGAGCTAGCGATGCCAGTGCTAACCACCATCTTAGTCCTGTTTTTAAGGAAGCGCCGGAGCTCATATACTTGCTTTGCATCATATGTCGGCCACAGTGCTGCTCGGAAGATTCGACAACCGGACACCATGTCCCATTCTCTTTTCCCCAGAGCTTTAGCCGTCTGATTTCTTCTGATTTCATCTTCCTGATTTGCGATACGAAGTCCTGTAATGGACTTTTTATGTCCGCAACCGCAATGTAAGCTGCCTGTGCTGAGCCGTTCCGGGCGCACTCATACACCGCCCCGGTATCAGGGACACCTGAGTGACCCGGAACCCAGCAGAGGGTTACTGAGTGGTGATGGATACGATTGAGCACTAGCGTCATGTAACGGATCAGTTTACTCTTTATGGTATGCGAAAACAGAGCTTTAATTCCTACCTGACAATCAACAAGAATTACAATGTTCCGTGGAATTCCGTTTAAAGTGTCAATAAGCCTAGCCGAGAGATGTAAAATACAATTAATTTATTAATTATAAAATAAATAAAAGTAGAGATGGATACAACAACAACAACAATAACAAAAATTATCGATACCTAAAATCGTATAAAGCTGCTCTTACCAAAAATAAGAATTAAATTAAGAATGGGAGTGCCAAAAGTTCTCGCATCTGTTATGAGTTTTTTACCGCATTTAAATGGGCATCATTATGGAGCCTATTGAAATTTATTCAAAGTAAGCCCCAGCTCAGCATTTTTTTTTTTTTTTTGTTCAGCCTACCCTCGCAGGCTGCCAGGCAGCCATAAATGCTAGATGTTTGCCACAGACATGCAGGGGCATTATGCACAGCTCATACCCTCCATAATATAGTCTATTAAACATGCACTGTATCTGTGTATGTGTGGTTGTCTCTGTATGTGTGTGGTTGTCCTTGCCTAGGTGGTTAGCTTTTTTTTCTGTTTTTTTTTGACTTGGTCTTATGTGCGGCTTTGGCAGGAGCTTTGCACACTGCCCGAGTATTTATGTATCACTTTGAGTATATTATTTGCAGCACATTTATAACGATATAACAACATAAAAAGCGTGTTATTTGCCAACTTAAATACATATATGTATATAGGAGAAGCATATCATGGCGTCGAGGGCACCATGTATATGGACTGCACATAATATATACGACATGCATATATACAAAAAGATGTATGTGTTTGTTATGATGTGGGACTAGCCCAAGCTCCTCTAGCTCCAGTGCCAACAACGTATGACAAACAAAAACAAAGAGTTGCTGCTTCTGCTGCGCTTAGTGTTGGTATTTATAAGCAGATACAGATACGGATACGGATACAGATTTGCCTAAGCAGCACTGCTAGCTATGCGAGTGTGAGTGAATTTAGTAGCTGTGTGTGTGAGTGTGTGGCCACGGATAATGCGCTCCAAAAACTAGCAGGAGCAGCGACGTAGGTGGCAATACAATAACAGAGGACACTCGGCCGCCTAGAGCTAGTAGAGCGCCCCAGTCGAATCCGGAGCCGTTGGCTGTTGTGTGTGTGGCTGTGCTGCTTAGTGGCGGCACACGGGGCGTATGTGTTATCTAAGCAGCTCGAGCTTTGCATTTTTAGCCATTGGCTTTAGCCACAGCATTGACTGCTGTTCCCCTTTTTGAACGAACTCCCTGGCGCTCGTTTCCTGTTTACTTTGCTTTGCTGCTATATCATATAAGTGTAAATATGTATAAATATGTTTTTATATAAGAGGGAAGTTTGATAGGTTAGGTGAGATGAGGTGACAGAAATAGAGATTGAATAGGTGGTAGAGAGGTTTCTAGTCAAAGAGTGATCGAATCGAATATAGAGTTTAAATCTGCAATGGAATCGGAAAGACAGTGTGAGATGCTTCCGAAAGAGAGGTGCATTAGCGCAGGATGAAGCTGTGCTCCACCATCGTCACCCATCGTCACCCATCGTCAACCATCTTCGTGTCCCAGTGTGCAGAGCTCTTTTGTAGTACTATTAATCCCTTTTAAAATCAATATTGTCCCCTTCAAAGTATTCCCCAACGACTCCAATTATGCCAACGCTTGATCCAATCCTAGAAGCATTTGTTATAATCGGATTGCTGTAAAGCCACAAAGCCATGATTGATTTTTCCGTGACCTTATCTCGGTTGCCGTAAAGCGGTTTTTTTGGGTCGACCGAATTGGAAAAACTCGCAGGTAGCAAAATCATGTGAATTCGGTTTTAGTTAGATGGCATTCATTGTTTTTACCCAAATGATCTTGAAAACCATATCTTTTGCGCGGCCTTTATTTTGCATACAATTCCGGATTCTTGGCACCAGCTTTGCAGCAATACGTCTGAGGTCTAAATCTTGAATAAAAATGCCTTGAAAGTATGCAATGCCCAACTCCCCTGCCAACTGAAACAGATGTAACCATTTAAGAAAAAAAGAGACATCAAATTGGGTTAGTGGGAGCGCTACACGTTGATGATTCCGGGCCAGCTTTAGCTATGGCATCACAAAGGGCCTCCTTGTGGCAGGCAACCACTTTTACCCTAACCAAACCTGCCCAAAGAAGCTGCCAACTTCAAATCCGGATAGATTCGAGACATCGGTGTAGAAACAGTGGGCGCCGGAGGGTCCTGACATTATTTATCGAAGTTTATTCAAGTTTTTGCAGTTTCTTTAGACAGTTGTTATCATTAACAAAAGATCATTTGGATTTTTTTCTGAAATGAGCCTTCCTTCAGTTCAGCTTTACTTATGTAGTAGTCAGATTTGGAGACAGTCAAAAGTCGCAGTTCATAGACCCAATTAAGAAGTTTTGACCAAGGCTATGATCTAACTTAGGTTAGATTAGTGCAGTATTTGGGGATTGGCGTCCTAACTGACTTAGGCCACGGGATTGGCCCGTTATAATACCGCTGGATGGACCTTACACCACCCCTCTCCCGATCTGGAGGTCGCTCATATAACCTTAAAGTCACGTCAATCCGGCGGCCTGAATAAATCTCTAGAGGCTTCTTGGAGTCTTTTCTGAGAACTCAGATAAGTCAGTAATGACATATGATTTGAGAAAACGGAACCTTGTTCTGCGCTATCTAGGACAGCAACCGAAAAGCTCCTGCAGATATCGTGATGAGGAGCATTTAACCTTGATTCGTGGATTCCCACCAGCCAGTGTCCAGTAAGTCCATTGCGATCGAGCATTGAGCTATATTAAGACAGGAAAGTTTCTTGGTTCTTTCCCTGCAAAAAGTCGGCCAATTTTGCGTCATATCCTGCATGTGTTCGATGACTGATTCCATATCTAGTTTGCAGTGAGTGCGAAATGGTTACAAACCTCAGTTTACAACTGGAAAATATATACACAGGCTCTCCTTGTCTTTAGGATGGATACAAGTAGTTTCTTATCTAGCTATTGTAGTTCATCCGTGATGCAATTTCCCTCGATACCCTTGTGACCCAGATAAGGTGGATTGTAAACTGCTCTGAGCCATCTTCTCCAGAAGGGAGCAACAGTTTTTCATTGACTTCATGTGTGATGTCAACGATACGAGTTAATTTTTAGCCGCCTTTCTGTCTTGTTACCAAACACGGTTACTTACTTACTGCAGCTCTATTCTTCTAGTGGATCATAGGCCCTTTATAACAAATCTAAGTCTTTCTCTTTGGAGAGCCTCACGACAATTTTCATTACAGAAGTTGTTTTTCGTAAAGCTCAGCGTCAATGATCCTGCACCCGGTTTGGGCAGAAGCCCCCGGACGTCGAGACCCCTGAAGGTTTCGGCAAAGCTCTGCTTTTGCAATGTAGTTCGCAGGTTCCAAAGCGATGCAAACTCATTTACCGCGCTTAATCTCCATTAGCTCATTTTTTGATTTGTCAAGTTCCATAGAGTTTCATTACTTATTTGCTTGGGACTTCTAATCTCGAGTATTCTCCTCAAGCGTTTATTTATGAAAGTTTGTATTTTTGTGTCGACGTTTCTCGAGCCATATTTATTACCTAGTCCAGACGGATCTCTGACACCTAGTTAACCACTAGCCATACATAGTCTCATGAGAAAATCAATATCTTCATTTAATGCCAAGTCTTTGTATATCTGATCATCACATGTTGTCTACGATAACAAAACGATATAAATACTCGATTGAACTCAAATCTTTTAATGATTGGCTTTTATGCAAGAGCAAGTAATCAAATTATCCTTATCTATAAACAGATACCAGTAGACAATAGAAGTAAACTTCTCTTGCATTGCAAGTGACTTAATTGTTGATGCTGGCAATCTGCTGGAAAGGAGTCAATCCCTACTATAATGAATAATCTCTATGTATTCCATAATACGAAGAAGAATTGAAAATATACTTATTATGCATTCTTGGACAAACTTTTGTTTGTTGATACTTTAATTTATGCTCGGAGCATACAATACCAAATTATTTCTGTGTTGCTCATCTTCTCATCGTCATCTGGCGAGATGAAATATTATGAATTTTAAGTATCCACTTGCCAGCTATTGCTGCAATATAAAAAGTATCTAGATAAAAGAATAAATGAATAATGAATACTCCGTGGCGTAGTTTCTGACTCTTTCCAACACTGCCACAGCTTATCAATATTTGTGGTACAAAATTTCATTATATTGTAGTAAAAAAAAAAGAAAAAAGTACTCCACTGGGGTTCGTTGACTGCTTGCTTGGCAGAGAATACATTATTCATTTAGGTTTGAATTAGTTTTTATCGCTGTTTAAGATATTAAATCTTTTTCAAGCGACAAGAAAAATTAGATTTATGCTGTGTATATAAAAATATATATAAAATTTTATAATTTTGTTAATTTTAAAATGCATGTTGCATTAGATGGGGCAAATGAGCAAAAATATGATAATTGAGCAATGAGCACATTAAAGTAGTTCGTTTTGGAACAAGTCTCAGTAAGAAATACAGCTGGCATTGAATATATTAGACGACTTGACTTAAAGGCTTGAGTTTACAAAATACACGAGATTACCTAGAACCTTGTCCATTGTAAGACCCTGACAAGCCCACATTAGACTCGAAATGTAATCTTGAGCACAAAAAAAGGTTCACTGTAAGGAATAATTCAGCTTTTCTTTTAAAATTAGAAGCCAGTGTTACTGAAGTCCAGGATCACTTGAAAACCCGATGGAAAACATGTTTCAAATATGAGTGACCGATAATGCTTATTATGTGATTGTGGGTTGGCTAAGTCGAAATCCACGGTCCGAAAATCCACAGCACGTCAGGATGCCCCCATAACCTCGAAAACCCCATTTTTTCACTTCCAAGTGATCGGCGGAGTTTCTTATATATTTGTGGGGTAGCTTAACGCATATCCCATGGAAAAAAATTTGTTGATAAAAAATAAATGTACTTATGTAGTTTTTGATGTTAGAACCCGGAGAAGCTGCGGTCATTTGATCTGAATTCGGAAAACGAATTTAAACATTTTATTCGGATTCATTTTGAAATCAAATATTTGCTGTTCCCGAACTTTTGATGTGGGTTGAATCGTCAAAAAAATTTCTAAAATATTATTTAATATTCGAATTTCGAGGTTATCGAAAATAAAAAGAGAGAAGATCTACAAAAAAATACTTTTTTCAGAGCAAGCAAACCCGAATCCGGATAAAATTGTTCGTATTGGTTTTTACGTTTTGCGGAATACAACTGAATGACACCAGAAACTTATTGAAAACATGGTGTAATCTTTGTAAAGGAATATTCATTTTTTGTTCCTTTGTACGGATGTGTAATTCCCATTGAATCAATACTCTTTGGATCATAAAAAAAATGACTAGGGAATAATTACTAAGCCGTTAAGGTAGAGTTCCCATAGTAGGGTTACTATTTAAATCGGAGTTACGTATATCAGAAAAGGGAAAGCTTGAACGAGATGGTAGGTCGACTATTTTAGAAGCATTTACCATTTTAGGATTTAGATTTTAGATATTCTTTCTCAAAAGCGATTTCATTGTTTCTGATTGCTCACAGTAAGTATCTTAAGTTCTTATGCCTAGTTTCTGAATTCTTTGTATCGGAACAGCGAAATTGACTTTGTGATTTTTATATAACGTCTTGGAAATAAAACATTTTTTGGCATCATTTGGATGATAATTCATTCCTCTGATGGTTAAGTTAAAAAGATAAGTGTGATCCCTTCTGATAAGGTTCGAATTCTTTTGTCAGATAATCAATTTTTACCGTAAATACCGCTTTGGTTGAGCATCAGGCTGATATATCAGCGTACATCAGCGTACATCACTTTTACCTAAATTGGAAATATTTCACTTTGAAAAAACATCTACAGTTTCTATCCGATCTCAAAGGTTAATTAAATGTACGCTGAAATGCTGTTATTTTGAAAAATTATCGAAAATAACTTTTCAACCAAATTTTTCCACTTTGGTTGCTTGTAACTTTAATCATTTTTACTTTATCTGTACATATCATATTTCATTGCAAAGAGCATATCAGTACCTTTCGATCTATTAATTTTTCATGTTGATCACGAAATACTAACGAATACCTGAAAAAGTGCCCAGAAATATCTTAATCGAAAAAATGTCCAAGACACTGCTTGAAAAAACTTCCAAAAGCAGGCAGGACAATGTCCGCTGGATCCACTAAGGCTTCTAAGTAGACTCAATCAGCAGGTATTTAGGAATACATAAGCTTTGGAAGTTCTAGCTCCATCTTGTTGTTATTCCTATATTATATATTGTAGTAACTAGATACATATGTATTCTAGACTTACCTTTGTTCTCTCATCTAAAATACCTACTACTTTGAGCAAATATTAGCTTACATTATATATATTTAATATTTTTGTTCAATTTCGTACAATAACTATTTTATCTAATGTTCTCGCATTATATACATTTAATATATGTGTTTATATATGTGTGCATATACATATATGTATATATATACATAGTATATATATTTGTGTTTGTTGCTGTGTGCTTGGGTATTTATTTTACTATTGCTCTTCTACGTTTTGCACTTTTTATTTCTCCCCCCCTTTTTGCTGCTGCCAACAGTTTTCTCTTCCGCTTTGAACCCTTCACACTGATACACATACAAACACACTATATATACGAGGGTAGGCTGAGTAGTTATAAACCTAGCCAAGAAACTGCTAAAGCAAACATTGGTAAGCTTTTTTGTTATGATCAAAGTTCCATAACAGAACCCAAGTTAAAAGATACACTTTGCGACTGGTTGTGCAACTGGTTGCATTGTGTTTGGTGGTACGACAAATAAAACTGCTCGGTTAGTTTTGTCATTTTCGGTAATTTTTCTCATATTTCAGAGTCAGATGAGACCAAAGAATAGGGACTTTCTTTAAGTTCCAAAAAGAATTTAGTTTAATGCAGGAATCGATTGCATGTTTTTGAAGATCTTGAAAAATCATACACTTTGCATAATTTTCTATGTTGAGAAATAGAAAATACAAATTTTTTTTGCATATAAATTTGTTTCCTAATTTTAACATTTTTTCCAATGTTCTTAAAAATTGTAAGCTGTACAATTTTCAAACAATCGGTATTCTTTATAATCTTCTACAGATATAGCTTTTCTTGAAATATATCTTGGAAAATGGATATTGATTTGATGTGAAAGTTCCATAAAAATGCATCTTTTGGCAGATATATACAATAGTGTATTGTAACGATATTGTAGAGGATTTTATGTCCCAAAACTTTTTTATAACATTTGGAGGAATGTTAAAACACTGGTAAAATGTTATTTGCTATACTATAAGCCGATTTTTCTGACATTTGCCCTTAAATATCTGGAGGCGGGTCAATAGCATTTTTATATGATCTTCAAATGTCACAAGGATTTTAATTCCGAAGAGTTATGGTTATTTGTGATTTTTCGAGGTACTGTTTGCTATGGCGAGCATGAGAGGGGTGGCATCACTAAACTAAGCTTAACTTCTATAAGATTTTACAAACGTTATTTTTTTGTTTTTCTCAGTGAATTTATAAGTATAAAATGACATTAGCACTTTATTTAAAGTGGGAGATCACTTTTGAATTTTAAATTAAAAAAAAAAACTATAAAATATTAAATCTTTTTTTTTAATACAATTTATTTGTTTTTTTTTATTTCATTTTTAATTTTATCTATCATGGAAAAAAATGTCCATCAATATCTCTTTTCGTTAAGGATTTGTTTTGGCTTGTCAAAGAAAAGTCTAAAAATAAAAAATCCCAACTTTCAGTTGTCGATAATTCGATAAATAATCGGACGTGGTTACTTTTGGCAATTACCGCTTCACTTATTTTCACCGATATCTTTTCCTGGTTTTCTTATAGCTATTCCTTTTTGGCTTATTTCTTAGCCAGCCCTCCTATATTGCTTACGTCGTATTGTATACTCTACACTTTCCGTACACATTTTTCGTTAATGCGAAATTTATGCTTCGTGCACATTTACCTCTGCTGCAGTTTTTATAGAAAAATATTTTTGTGCAGGGTTGTATTTTTCTTATTTTTTCTTATATTTTTTTTTTATGTAAGCCGCACAGCACTTATGCTCTATGGTTGAGCCATATATGCTCCATACTCCGCATCCCGATTTACTCTTTTCTTTAAGCCTGATTTTGGCAAGCAAGGATGCTGTTGTTATTGTTGTTGTTGTTGTTGTTGTTGCAGCGTTGCAAGGGTCATCAGCTGTATATATGTATATGTATGTGTGTTTTTAAATGTATGTGTTGGTAATGGCCACAAAAACACATACACTCTTATATAGTATAAGCAGGCAAAAAACGTGTATGCGCTTAAAAAACTTGATTGTTACTGTGTACGACTTTGGGATACACTCACTGGTTTTATTTTTTTCAACAAAATTGAGTAAATTTTAATTATTAGGCTGTCATGATTTTATAAGTCGTATTTAGTGGTTGTAGTTAGAATTTATTTGTATTCATTTGTATTTATTATATGAACAAAGGATCTTATTTATTATAATGCGCTCGGGAGTTTATATTCCGAAGAGATGGTATCAACATTAGTTCTCAGTTTCGAAAAGAGCTAATTCTTTAATCTTATTCTTCTTACAAATCTTCAAAAAATTTAGTTTTTTATGGGAGATGTCTTTTACATTATTATTCAGTTTCGAAGAAATGTAATTTTTTTTAGATCAAAAATCGAAAACAAAATTTAAATATGTAAATCGTTTCTAATTCTTCTTATAAATTTTCATTATTAATAATTATTTACGTACAAAGGATCTGGAATTGATATATTTTCATGTGTAACTATTTATTAACAATTTCATACGAACTTAAGGACTCCTTTATTCAAATGAAGCTTTATTATCATATAGAAGAATAATATGCGGCTCTTTCAACAATTGTAATAGTGCTTTTATAATAGGATCCGGATTTCTGAAAGGGAGATCTCTGAAACCTTTCTGACAAATACTGAGGAAGGCCTAGCAATTCACCATATATACATTTACACCACAACAAACTGTTAAATTCTTGGAGATTTACAATCAAAATCTTTGTTCTCTTAGAAATATTTACAAAGTGCTTCGTACAATTTGTAGACCGAATAAGCATCCATTGGAACATGCCATTTATCGTGTTCTTGATCATGTTCGAAATCATTTTTCTTTGTTTTATTTAAGTTTGAAGTCCTGACGCACTTGAAAAACCAACTTTATTTAAAAGACCTATAATACCACACTTGGTATCACTGGATCCACAGATCAAATTTAATAGGTGCAAGGGTTTTTTCATGCCTGTTAATATTAATAAAGCATGCTCATGTTTATCATAAAAGATATCTTTTTTTTTTTAGATCCGGAGTGACTATACAATCCAAAAACGCTTTTTTATGCCCCTCGTTTAAAAGAAAACGATCTTCGATATCTCGCAGTTTCCTTAAGTATGTAGCCCAAATATTTGTATTTGCATAATTTCTCAGCTTTTTGAGCGGTTTTAGCAAGTTGAAGTTCTTTTTGCATCTTATTCCAAAAATACTTCACATTCGAAATTCAAATATTATAAACTTTAAAAGTCGTTCTCGACAACTTTTCACATTAACTGCAGCCTCACCAAATGCTTCTATTCTTACTTAAGATTTTTTTCACTCTAGACTTTATACAAATTTTTAGTTACCTATTTTTCTTAAATAGAGATCAAAATACTCTTAAGACTAGGTCTTCATACATTCAGTACAAGAAGCTTTTTGAGAGCATTTCTACAAAAAATAATAAAATATTTATTTTTTAAAAGTTGTCTATAATTTATGGAAATTGTTCTTTAAGCATTTTTAAACCTCCTCAATTGATAAATATTTCTGTTTCAAAATATATCTCTCAGTAAATATCATATCACTTCTCCTTCTCTTTGTTACATAATTGTCGATTTCAATGGAAACTTGCTATAATAGTTATATTTTTTTATGATTATTAAAAAAATGTACTTGTCTTATAGACAGTTTTTAAAAACAATATGAAAAATAAACATATCTTCAATCCAAAATTTTAACAAAAATGAAGCGGCACAAACCAAGACATTTTCGTAAAAAAAACTGTTGCCTGTAAAGTCGGTTTTACGGGCGAAGATTTTACGTGACAACGTCTTTTTCTCGGTAGAACATTTATTGATATGAATATTATTAAATTGCACAATAATAATTCCTATTTGAGTGATTTTGTTGAGGATAGGACGATGATAGGAGAAATAGGAAATGAAAGGAAGTGTTTCTGCTGTAATGTGTCTTGCGAAAGTCAAGTCGATGGTTGTTTCTTTTAACGTAGTTGACTTAGAAACGTTTGATACGCAATCAAGATTATACGTATATTTCATGAAATTATGAAACGAGTTGTCAGACTTTACGTTTTCGTATCTCTTAATAAAATAAAATTTTCTCGGCAGTAGATAATAAATAAAAAGGTATAAACGAATGGTTTGACAGAAGAAAGACCGAACTATGCTTGTTAGCATGCAAACAAAATAACAAAATTTTGTGTTGCTAAGGTAGCGCAGTGCGAGTTTCTATTTGTGCATTACTTTTTCCGCAGTTGTAATGCAGATTTTTGGCAGATCACTGCTTTTCTATTTGCCTCCGCTTACAATCCCTCAAACGAAACGCAGCGCTTGTAATCAATTACGTTTTCTGCGGAGGTAATGCAGTATTTCGGCAGACCGCAGAGGCTATGCGCCGCTGGGGTTAATCAGTTGCGCTCACTCAAACCTAAAAATAGCCACCGCTTTGAGCAGTGCCAGTTTGGTGCTGAGCGCTAAGCGGTGCGGCTGACGCTGTGCGTTGTTTGTTGCTGCGATTCACAAAAAGTCGCTGGTTCGTTTATAGATAAGAGCAGAGCACAAACCAAAAATAAAATAGTTATTCAGTTGCGCTCACTCAAAACTAAAAATAGCCACCGCTTTGAGCAGTGCCAGTTTGGTGCTGCCAACTTATGCCACTTAATGCCACTTATCGTTACGATTATTTATCGCTAGACTTATCGTTACGGTTATCGTTAGACTTTTCAATGGTGCCTCCCATACAAACCTAATTTAAGACGTTGTCACGTCAAAAAAATTAAAATAATAATACTAATAGCAAGAGGCCAGGCCCTATGCTCCAACCGGAGATAAAGGAATTGATGAATAGTCATTATAATTTCACGGTTTTTCTATAGCCAGATATCAAGCTTACGATATTATGCTTCAAAACTAGTAGCGCCATCTTTTGCCATATATTTCCAACTTTTTTGTACAGCTTAAAATATTTTTCATTTCTAATAATAGCAGTAATAGTTAATAATTATTAGTATATAGGTCCCCAAATTCTTAACAGAGCGCATAGGACCTTGGCTTTACCACATATCTCATGTTTTCCAAGATCTATACTGTAAGGGTCTACCATGCCGACACATCCCGATATTAACTCTCCGCTCTACGCCAAGCAAGGGCAAGAAATTTCCCTGGCAAAAACAAAGACTGAATTGAAAAGGTAAAAGTATATTACAAAAGTGTAAAATAAAAATAAATGTCATTCTGACAAAGTTATTATATGTTTAAATATGCCAAGCTCATGTCTGGACCTAAGTGGCAAGGGTTCTTTCGTCCTTCGGACGACCATGTGCAAGTAATATGAGCAGACAGTGACTATAAAGTGGCGGCACTGAGTCGAGTCTAAAAGTTAAAGTGTCTACAAAGTGCAACTCAAACTTGAATGCCACTCAAGCAAATGGCAGCCAGCATGTTCTGATCTCTCTCCCAAACACTGAAGCTGTCAGTCTCCTGCCCCCTGCCCCCCGCCACCACTCTAACATTCTCCAACACTGTCACTCATTGCCTGTTGGCATTCACATCAAAATCAGTAACAAACAACTGAGTTGATAAGAAAGAGTTTACTCGCTTGTATTTTGAATACTCTTTAGCTAAGCAGCGGGGCTATATTGACTTTCTGATACTGCATGTGACAAGGAGAAGGAGGTGATCAAGAATGCTTAGAAGATGTAGATTGATGGGGTCATGATTGTTGGTCTTTCTAAATCTTAAACAATATTAATAGTGAGGATGACCAAATTTGAGATTGGGACAGGTAACATTTTTTAATTCTTCAGATAGTATTGTCACGGTCTTATATACACAATTTTTACTGAATAAATTTGTACAAAGTAATGTTGACAGCGGTATCACAAAGGGCCTATCCTTAACCTAAGTGAGTTGAGACGTCGGTCCCAACTTCCGCCCTTACCTAACCTATCCTGATGTTGACATTATTGATAAACTTATACCTCGAACGCCAAAAAATATAATCTAAAAATCAATGAATATCAAGACCTCATAAATAGTTTTCAGTAAATTTATAAAATTTTTTTTTCTTTAGACCAATGTTTTTTTTTCACTTTTCTTTGGCTATAGAACGATAAGACTTCTAAAATATAATTCCATACTATACCATACTATGTTCAATTTTAAAAAATTAGCTTAAGAAAGCAACCTAACTAACTACATTTTTATTCTTAAATATTCAATGGAGCTATTTTTTGACGTAAATCCCAAGACAGCCCTTAAATAATTTCTTAAGCGCTATATTTTAAACGATTTCAAAGTTACAAAGCTCTAGTTAGTTATGGTAAAATACCCAAAATAAAAAACTTTTGATTTATTCTTAATATTAATATAATTGGAACAAACAAATCAGAGGTAATACGCATAAAGTATTTTGAGCGGATGGAGTTAAAAACTTCTTAGAGCTTGCTAACTGAAACTAATTTTTTCACATTTTGATGCTTTTAAATGGTTGGTTCAAAGACCAAACGAGGCCATTTTGTTTTTTTTTCTGCATTTATTTTTTGATATTGGCAAATTTTGTGGTTTATGCCACTTCAATTAGCTTTATGAATAAATTAAAAATAATTAAAAAATCATAAATTTAGCTTCATGGATTAAGTGAATTACTTTTTCATTTACCTGTGTCAATATGCATGCTTTTATGTGCATATATAATAAATAAATAACTAACTAATAAATAAAATAATCGGAAATGATTTTAAGCGGTGATGCTATTGTAACTATATAAATAATTTTAGAGTTCATCTGCAAAAATTTTTCAAAACAAGCTTTTAGAAGACAATTAATAACAAATAATAATAAAACGATTTTTAGCGATGATACCATATTGCCCCTATATTCAAAATTTTAGAGCTCATTAAAAAAAATTTTACAAAAAAAGCTTTTAGAAGACAATTAATTGTCTAATATTTCGATTAATACAACCTTGATCAAAAAGTTCCCGGAATCATCAGGATGTGGTGCTTTCAGTCACCCAATTTGATCACTTTCTTTTTTATGCCGAAAAACCTGAATTTCATGCAAAAAAAGCACCGCGTAAAAGATATAATTTTCAAGACTATCTGGAAAAAAAGGAATGATTGCCATCCAACAACCACCGAATTCAGCTGATTTTGATCTATGCAAGTTTTTAATATTCGGTCGACTCAAAAAACTGCTCCGTCGAACGCCTTAAAGTCCCCTAGATGAGGTCGCGGAAAAATCAAAGATGGATCTGAATACCGCAGACTATTGTAAAAAATGTTTTGAGGATTGAATCAAGCGCTGGAGTCAATGGGGATTACTTTAAAGAAGACAATATCGATGTTGATTAATTATCTTGAATTTTGGATTTTCTGAACAGATTCAGGGAACCTTGTGAATAAGGTGGTATATTTAATTTCCTACACACAGAAAAAAAATGTTTGTGTGTAAGTTAAAATAAAGATCCAAAGAAAGCCCTTTTTTTTCTTAAAAAATACGAGACCAATAAAGATCTTATGATGCTGAAGTTGAGTACATATAAACCTGTATATTTGATTTTAAATATTTTATGAGAAATAACTAGAAGAATCAATTGAAATATGTTATATTTTGACGTAAGGAAGAGAGATATATAACTACACTGTATTTTGAAGAAATCAAAACCAGTAGCTGGGAAAGACATTCTTCGAAGAGCAGTATATATGTATATGATTTCCTTTATCTTCTGTTGTAGCATAAGGTGTCTTCAGTTGTCAAATTACATCGATCTTTTGCATTTGAAAGAATAGTATGTTTTGCTCTACCAAATTTGTTAAGGGAGAAACTGTCTCTTTGATAAAAAGAAGCTAATTAGACGGTTTGTTCTTAAGTTAAGAAAAATAAAGACTACAAAATTCTATGAAGTGCTACAGTGTAACCAACTTTTTTTAAGTAACGTCGAAACTACCCTAAGGGGTCTTTCTATGTAACAGTTTCAAAAAATCGAATTTTTTTTTTTACATTTTTTTAATCTAAATAGTGTTAGTAATACGCTGGTAAAAGGATTTTACTGAGGACGGGCTAATTTGGCAGTGACAGAGCATTTTTCACGGTCACGCGCTGTATATAGTTTATTACGTTGTCAATCTTTAAACGTGTTTTTCCGAAAGTCGTCTTTTTAGAGGTGGGGTGAACGTTTTCCAAAAATCTGCCTGACCGATCTTGTCATACTAAACATTTTTATCATCAAAAAACATGTCGCAACAGATAGACACGAGCTTTTTTGAAATTCTTGTCCAAAAATTTTTAACAGCCTAGACTAGTAGAAAAAAAGTGGAAAAAACAATTTTTTTTTCAAAATTCTATTATTATAAGAATTTTTTGAATTTTTGAAAAAGCTCATGTCTATCCATAGCCAAGGGGATGAGAAAAACTAATTTTAAAAGTTTTTTGGTTTCTGATAATCTGATCGGTCAAAATCGTTCACCCCTTGCGCCCTGGACGCTTTTGACGAGGACGCAGTGTAGGACGTATAGCGGTCACATACGTCATTTTTATGTAAAACCAAAAAAACTATTGAAAGTTCAATAATGAATGATAACAATACAAAAAACTGCTTCCCGAAATCATTTGTAGTTTCCTAGTAATCAATTTTTGAATATAGCGCTTGGAAATGAGGTATTACATAGTAAGACCCCCTAAGGTGAAACATTTTTTTTTAGTTCTTACTTGCCTTTTAATCCATTGCTAGAGTGTATTTAAAAGTCGGCCACACGCAAACTTAAAGCTGGCCTTGTATTTTTTTCTCTTTTTTTTTATTGTTGTTCCCGTTGTCTTTTTGTTTACACTCTCAAAGACAATCAGTTGACAGTGAGAGTGTCAGAGAGAGCGTGGATGAGAGAAAGGGCAAACAACAAAAATGGCTCGGCAGTGAATGAATAGCAAACAATACAAAATGATTTTTATCATTGTCACCTTTGTGCTCTCTCTCCCCCAGTCTCTTGCCTTCTTCCTTTCTCTCTCTTGTGTGCTTTGAAATGCTTTGTAAGCTGCAGCCGCTTAGCCTCTCACATTCTCACACTTCATTTTTTTTTCTGCTACACTCTCACCCTACACACACACACATTGATTTTGAAAGTGTGCACGCTTTAATGTATGCTTCAAATAAGTGTAAGTACATACCTAATATATATATACACAAGTACATACACACACACACACACACACATATGAAATTTCATTCATCAAAAAGCGCCATTCGCTGTCGGAGCTAAAATGCAAACAAATTACACAATATGCTGCCTGCCACTTTCACTTGCCTCAAGCAAACAACTTGCGGCACACAAACAGACTGCCAACTACTCCATAGTGGCAGGCAGGAAGGCAGCTCTCTCCACTCTCTCCCTGCTCTCTCTCTCTCAGCTCTCTCTGGCTCGGGGTTAGGAGCTGTGCTGCTTTACGAGCTTCGGGTTGGACAGCTTAGGCAGTTAAGTTGATTAATTGCAAATTTTAAGAAAATAAACTGCAATGGAAAGGCGAGCTGACGAGCAGCAGCAGCAGCAGCATCAAATTAAGCAAATGTTGTCGGCTGACACAGACACACACACTCACTCACACACACACACTTGCACAGTAAGCTGCAAAAAAGTGAAAAAAACAAATAAAAGTTAATCAGTCAGAGACAGTGGGATAACCTCCAGTCTCTTATTAGGCTCTCATGAATAAGTTCATTACAAATTCGGAGTTACTCTTAACGCAGCTCAGCGAAAAATTATTAAATATGAGCATATCTTAACCCTTTCACAGACTTGTTGTTTCTGTACAACATTTCACTTTGATTGCGCATATCTTTTGAACCACGGTGAAAACTAAAAGATCCCTTGACTTTAATATTGGTTGCATCAATATTTATCTTGATTTTTGAGCGCTCTAGAGGATGATTTTTAGACATTTGTTGGCTTCAGCAGTACCGATTATTTGGTATGAAGGGCTAAAATTCACAATGTTAATTTTATTTTGCTACGCGTTTTTAGACTTGCACTTTGTTGTATATTTAAAACACATTGTTAAAACTAGTAAGAGTGACTTAATATTTAAACGTTTGCCGCCCCAAAAATGGCCGCCCATGTATTTTACAATTTTGCACGTGCCATCAAACGAATTGCGTTAGGGCCTCCAAAACCTGAGCTGCGGGAGCAACGGCAGCAACCGGGAACATTGTCTTCCATGCAATCAAAAAGTAAGGTATTTGGAAGGGTGGAGCTTATGAGTGGTTTCTATAGAGAAGCCGTGATAGTTAAATACAGTTAGTTTCTTTGAGTAGAAAAATCAATTTAGGCTTAAATGGGCTTAGTTACGCACACACCAAAGAAGTGGAATTTTTGAGAGTTTAAGAATTAACTTATTTTGTTTCCTTGTTACATCATTTTCTCCAAATCATCATCTCCAAAAAATTTACTAGATTCGACTGGAAATGTGGATTTTTTAGTTGAATTTGCTGTGTCTACTCTATGAGATCTAGGTGTACATACGAGACAAGACACATCTATCAATCGCTATTTAAGAAATTTTAGTCTCCAAGGTCTGGTTTTTATCTGTCACAAACATTCCAAAACTATATAATATTATTATTATTATATTTTACTAGGTTATAAAAATAAGGCTGTTAGTAAGTGCATTTTTTAGACTCAAGGTACGATTACAGTAAAAAAAATTTCAAGAAGTATTATATTTTAAATTGGGAGTAAAAAAAACCATAAAAAAAAAACAAAAAAAGGAAATTTATGTGGCCAGACATAAAAAGAGCAAGGTCTGCTATGCATGTGTTTTTGTGACCTTTTTTTCCCCCTTTTTATAGCCGATAGCCATATGGTATGTACTATAGGATGGGCCATCTGTTGGCTTAGCGGTTAAGCACTCATAATTCGGAAAATATTCGTCCAAAGTCAATTCTCTTCGACATATCTCAAGTTGAAATTACTCAATCATCGATAGTTGTTGAGAAAAAAGTCATCGAAAATGACAATGTGCGATATTATTTTTCATACATAAATGAATAGTTTCAAACTTGCATTTGGTATTTCAAATTATTCAATTTTGTTGGAAAATAATTGCACAAAATGCAATTAACAAGCAATCCAACAGATGGACTACCCTATATTTTTGATTCGCTAACGCCGAAACCATGCTTAAAATAAACGCTCGCTTGTAAGGGCATTTACATTAGCTCAAAAAACCCCATAAAGTTATTTGGAGGTTGTCTCAAAAACCTGACGTGCTAGAGTTTTTTTTTATCCCGGAACCGGCAGCCCAAAAATAGTTTTAAACCTAGACTCGTTGTGTCATCCAACAGAAATAAGAAAACATATTCCTCGTTTACAGATAATGACACTATTTTAGTGCAAGTTTTTACCAAAGTGATTTTTAAAGATACTTCAAAAAAATTAAAGTAAAAAGCAGTCAGACATTCCCATCGTCGTTTATGAAGTGTTCAGCATTGCAAATGAAGGAAAACACCGTTTCAATGGGAGATGATGGAACAGAATCTCAAGTCACTACGTCATGTCAAAAAATATAATACATTGTTGTAATATTTTATAGAACTTCTAGTTTTATGATGAACAGATTTATTTTGTAGGTAATTATAAAAATAGTAGAATTGCTTAATAAATTATTTTGTAATTATTTGCATTAAATTTTGTTCTCAAAAATAAAAATGTATTACATTTTGATGAAATTGGGATGGTATCAGCACCTTAGAATCCAAAATTTTAAACTTAACTAAAATGAACTAAAAATACATCACTTGGATGAATTCCAGAGTCCAAGTAAATGGGAACTTTAGTAACTATATCTAACTCGCAGTTTCTAACTAAAGTTTCATCTTCATTCCATCTGTTTGCAAGAGCTGTAGCAACCAAACTTTTAGACTACATCGCTTATTATGTCAGAGGAATCTGGTCGCAGTGCCCAACCCATGCAGGGGGAAAAAATATCACGGGAATCAAGCTTATACCATTTTTTTTTTGTTTATCGTGGTCATATTATACAGCTCCCATAGGGGTATTTAAGAGCAGTTCGAAAAAACTGTTGCCTGTAAAGTCGGTTTTACGGGCGAAGATTTTACGTGACAACATCTTTTTCTCGGTAGAATATTTATTGATATGAATATTATTAAATTGCACAATAATAATTCCTATTTGAGTGATTTTGTTGAGGATAGGACGATGATAGGAGAAATAGGAAATGAAAGGAAGTGTTTCTGCTGTAATGTGTCTTGCGAAAGTCAAGTCGATGGTTGTTTCTTTTAACGTAGTTGACTTAGAAACGTTTGATACGCAATCAAGATTATACGTATATTTCATGAAATTATGAAACGAGTTGTCAGACTTTACGTTTTCGTATCTCTTAATAAAATAAAATTTTCTCGGCAGTAGATAATAAATAAAAAGGTATAAACGAATGGTTTGACAGAAGAAAGGCCGAACTATGCTTGTTAGCATGCAAACAAAATAACAAAATTTTGTGTTGCTAAGGTAGCGCAGTGCGAGTTTCTATTTGTGCATTACTTTTTCCGCAGTTGTAATGCAGATTTTTGGCAGATCACTGCTTTTCTATTTGCCTCCGCTTACAATCCCTCAAACGAAACGCAGCGCTTGTAATCAATTACGTTTTCTGCGGAGGTAATGCAGTATTTCGGCAGACCGCAGAGGCTATGCACCGCTGGGGTTAATCAGTTGCGCTCACTCAAACCTAAAGTTAGCCACCGCTGTGAGCAGTGTCGGTTTGGTGCTGAGCGCTAAGCGGTGCGGCTGACGCTGTGCGTTGCTTGTTGCTGCGATTCACAAAAAGTCGCTGGTTCGTTTATAGATAAGAGCAGAGCGCAAACCAAAAATAAAATAGTTATTCAGTTGCGCTCACTCAAATCTAAAAATAGCCACCGCTTTGAGCAGTGCCAGTTTGGTGCTGCCAACTTATGCCACTTAATGCCACTTATCGTTACGATTATTTATCGCTAGACTTATCGTTATGGTTATCGTTAGATTTTTTCAATGGTGCCTCCCATACAAACCTAATTTAAGACGTTGTCACGTCAAAAATCTCAAGCTTTATGAAGACTTTTTTTATGAAGATATCCTTAAACCAAACTTGGCATGGGTAAATTTTTTTAATCGGGCTGAGAGTAAACCATATACATGATTAATCAAGAAAGGTTTTCTGGGCATATTTGTACTAAGCTTGTTTATGAAGATGATCCAATCCTAATGCTTCATACAAAAATACAAAAAGCTAGTACCACTAAATAAGCCAAATTCGTGACGTCTTCTCACGAATAGATCTCATCCCACTCACCCCACTCACAACTCTTCACCCCACACTACGCGGGATCCAACATCAAGAATAACTTCACAGGGGGTTTCCTATTTTTTAGGCACATGAGCTCTCTTTTGCATCATCTCAGTTCCTTCTGAATGACTTCGATGCACTGTGTTCCCTGTTGACTCTATTCCTTTATCCGCTTGCTTGGGATCTCTGTACTTTGTGTAAAGTTCTTTTGAACAGCCTAAAGATCGTAAGAAAACTTAAGTTTGCTCTATTACTAGAGAGCTTCTTCAAGGGCGGAAGATACGCTGGAAAATCTTAAGATTGTTTCATGGCTAGAAGACGTCATTGTCCATATGAGAGGACAAGAGCCACTGGGAGCGTTTCTTCATTTTTGGCACATTGTTCCACCCTCTTTCCTTAGGGTATGTCAAAACGACCCAGGCTGTTGTAGGATCTAAGCGGGACAATCATCCTAAGACCAGTCGCTTTAAAACGTGATGAAGATTTTGCATTTCTTTGTCACTTTTACATAGAGCAAACCCTTCGTAGGGGGTTTTACTCCTATAACGTGAGCATAGGTAAAGCACGCGCTCCATATACCAAGTGGGGGGTATCACAAAATCAACCGCGTCCGAATATAACTTATGCCATATTTTAATTTAGCCATCTAATCAATATAAGGAAAAATAGGAAAGTTATAAGAGCGGACCTTGACAAAAAAGTAAGCTACATCTTTGTGATAGTTCTCTTTATTTAGGAGAACAAGCACACAGTTCCAGGTGCGTGGATTTCGTGAAGTCAGGGTTTTGTTTTGGTTTTATAATAGTTGTCTATGAAAATCAGGATACGTTTGATGTTAGCTTGGGGTATCGCCGAGATCTGAGTTGAGACTTATGACAGATAATCCAAATCAATTAAGATTCGCACTCAAATTGGACGGTACATAATTTCTTGAAAAAATTTGAATTCTTACCGAATTGCATTTCTTATAAGAATTTCATCAAAAATTTTTCGTTATTTTCTCTCAGTGCAGACAGACACACTGTGAGACACAGGATGTGTTCTCAAAAAGGACATATGTTATATATGGTGGCACCAAATATGTCGCAGCGTATGAGTTTGGCTCTCACCAGGCTTACAAATGGATAAACAGCAAGCTGCAAGCTCCTTTTGAACTTGGTTGAGCGCACGTGCATGTGTGTGTATGAGTGTGTCCCACATTGTGAGTGTGTGTGTTGATGTGTGTGTGTAGATGCTGTTATTGCTGCTGTGCATGTTTACGTCACCAAATTCTAACTCGTTTATGCCATTAAAAGGATTTCACAGGCGGCTGAACGGCTGCCATCGTCGCCTGCTCTCGAAATGGTCGAGAGAACACGTTTACCGTTAAATAAACGGGCTATTGTTGTTGTTGTTGACGTCGTCGTTGTTGCTGTTGTTGTTGTTGTTGCTGTCCTGAAGAAGGGTTAATGAACACTGCCAGCGGCAAAAGCATTTCAACTGAGAATGGCCAAAATATTTTGCAAACAAATTTTTGCCAGCCAAATGCTGCTACTAAAGGGTGTTTTTTTCGGAGCAATGATTTTGCGATAATTTAAGTATCATAAATTTAAAAAAAGCAAAAAATATTTTAGAGCGAATTGTTTGTCAGTCAAGGCAGGCAGCTTTAGAGTAACTACTAGAGAATATTTCTTTTAAAGGTTTTTTATGGCTACATAATTGATTTATTTACGTAAACCTATGTAAGACGTTTTCAGTTAATATATTCTTGGTCTGGATAATTTTTCTTTTGAAAAATATAGGTTTAAAAGTGACGCAATTTGAAGTGGTCGTAAATTAAACTTTCAAGTACAACCATTCAAATAAATCAAATTTCTTTATGCTCATAAATTTTGCACCTTTGAAGCAAACAAAAAGACACCCATTATCGCATTTTATGTTCCGTGTTGTGTATATATAGTAGTGTATACATGTACATATCTATCTATATCGGCTGCCATAAAGATCTTATTGAGTGGGTGACTCCGGCACTGACGGCCCGGGTTCTCTCTTGTTATTGTTGGGCTCTGTTGCCAATGGCAAACGTGCGTTTCGACGCTTTATGGTCAACAAACGCTTCAATCGCTTTTCCACTGGAGGCAACCGAATTTTCGCCATGTTTTTACACTTTTTACGCTACCTTGTCTGTACTCTATGTACTATTCTTCTGGTAGCCCTTTTGGCCTATTGATTTTTTTTTTTCGTGCAACCTAAGACCCTCCTGCCCGCACGCGCTCAGGTGGGTTATTGTTGGCGCCCCAAAAACAACTTTACAATATACTGAAATATGCTTTTTCCTATGCATAAACACGTGATGAAGTGGTGGCGCCACCTCCCACCAACCGCCGAATTCCTTCAAAATAGAAAACTTCATCTATTTTGCCTTGAATATTCCATAATAGCATTGTGTGCTGGCCTTTGCCTTCAGCGCATAAAAGTAAAATATTTCAAAATTCGAATAGCCTTTGAGTCAGCCGCCGCCCCAAAAATGGCCGCCCATGTATTTTACAATTTTGCACGTGCCATCAAACGAATTGCGTTAGGGCCGCCAAAGCCGGAGCTGCCGAAGCAACGGCAGCAACCGGGAACATTGTCTTCCATGCAATCAAAAAGTAAGGTATTTGGAAGGGTGGAGCTTATGAGTGGTTTCTATAGAGAAGCCGTGATAGTTAAATACAGTTAGTTTCTTTGAGTAGAAAAATCATTTTAGGCTTAAATGGGCTTAGTTACGCACACACCTAAGAAGTGAAATTTTTGAGAGTTTAAGACTTAACTTATTTTATTTCGTTGCTACATCATTTTGAGGATGTGATAAATAGAGCGATGTCTGTTGAGGGCTGATTTGCCTGACAACCTTGATCTTTTAAGTGGAACTTTTCCAAGAAGTGCAGACAATTAAAGCTCGTGGGGCACAAGCATCCTCTTGTGCAGTGCGGTGCTACAACCCCCTACAGCCATCATGGAACTGTTTTTGTGAAGTAGTAGGAGGTAAGCTTTAGATTGTACCATGACCAGAGATTTTCTTAAAAGGGGGTTTACTTGTCCATAATCGCAAGAGCCACTGGGAACGCCCTCTTGCTTGTGGGAGGGACCAAGTAGCCAAATAAGGGAGCTTATGACCATCGTGGTTCAATTTATGTGGAGCCGCAAGAGTTCGTAGGAAGACTTTAGATTGTTTCATTACTAGATAGCTTCCTATAGGGGCCATTATCCCCTCATAACCGCAAGAGTCACTGGGAGCGGATGTTGTTGGATACGGCTTATCGGGAGATGGTTGGGTACAAGCATCCTCTTGTGCAGTGCGGTGCTACAGCCCCCTACAGCCATCCTAGAACTGTTACTGATGTAAGCTTTAGGTTTTAGTTAGTTTCTCTTAAATGGGTCTTTGCTAGAGCCACTGGGAGCGCCCTCTTGCTTAAGGGTATGTGGAAGGGACCAAGATGCCAGATAAGGGAACTTATGACCGTCCTGGTTCACTTTATGTGGAGCCGCAAGAGTTCGTAGGAAGACTTTAGATTTTCATGACTAGATAGCTTCTTGAAAGGGTCGTTATACACTCATAACCGCAAGAGTCACTGGGAGCGGATGTTGTTGGATACGGCTAATCGGGCATTCTATGACTAGCCTGGTTTCTGTAGAAAAAAATAAGTTTGCTCCATGACCTGATAGCTCCTTGAAGGGGGGAAGAGCCACTGGGAAATGTAAAGATTGTTTTATGACTAGTTAGCTTCATTGTCATTGTCATTGTCCTCTCATAACCGCAAGAACTGGGAGCGCTTCTTAATTTTTTACACACTGTTCCACCCTCATTCTTAAGGGAATGTTAGAGTAACCAAGTAATCAGGTAAGGAATTGGTTGGGTACAAGCACCCTATGACCAGCCAGGTTCTAGTTCGTAGGAAAACTTAAGTTTGCTCCATGACAAGAGAGCTTCATGAAGGGGTCATTGTCCATTCATAACCGTAAGAGCCACTAAGAGCACCGCTGCACTTTTGTTTTGGAGTAAACCAGAGTAACCAAGTAACTAGGTAAGGATGCTGTACGATTCGTTTGAGCGACGTATTTTGAAGATAAAAGTATGACTTTTGAGAAGAACATATCTATATATGCCTTGGAGTCAATTGGGTTACTTAGGAAAACAAAATGAAAGATGGCTTGCTTTTGAGAAAACCTACCCGCATCTGTGTATCTCCTTGTATTTGAATTTCTCGCTTTCAATCCTCTCTCAGCTTTTCTCCTAGGTCCATCAGCATGATACCTTTGAAGTAGAATCTACTGAAGGGCAGTCTTCACATAACATCTGTGGAAAAAATTCCCACCCCCTGCCTTAAAAATATTAATATCAGCATAATAATTATTTTTCATAATCTTTCAGTAGCTCTATAAAATTAATAATTTTTAAAATTCTTTCACTAACTCCAAGAAAATTCCTTTTTTTTTTCAGCTATTTACGTGCTCAGATTTCTGATGTCTAAACTTAGTTGTCAAAATATTTTTGATTTTTGAACTTGAGCCGGAAACACTTCACAGTGGTAAGTACTAATTGCAATTATATTCATTGCAGCTGTATAAAGGAAACAAAGCACGTTTTAGCCCAAGTGGGCGTTAATCTCTGAGACAACTGAGTGTTGTCCAGGTGTCGACTGGACTGTGGGTCAACCTCCACAGCTCCACGTCTTCAGGTCTCCAAGTCTTTTATGCTGGCATAGTTACCAACTATTTTTAGTTGGCAAGTTTCTTAATAAATTTTTAACGCTACTCGCAGCTATTTTTATGGCATCCATTTTAGTTATGCCTTTGCGTGTTTCCAGATGTAGGAGTGGCTGTCTGTGTGTGTGTGTATCTGTGTGACTGCAACTATCTGTGCAGCTGTGTGTTTGTGTGTGTTCGACAAGATGAAAATTAAAGTCAGATTGACATTACTATCAAGCTGCAGCTGGACACTGCTTGACTATTAAAGGGAGAAACTTCATTGAGATTATGGCAATGTTTAAGTTAATCGAAGTTCGTATAAAATAATCGAGTTGCAATTACTTTTAATGTAGTGTTGGTAGAAGGTACCACTAAAGCAAGTCAAGTTTAAGCTTGGATATTTGTAAAAATATGATTTTTAGTAGGGTTGTAAAAATAGTTTTATTGATTTTCAAAGTATGCTAGATTAAAGACGTATTCTTAACGCAGTTTTTGTACATTTTCTACTCAGAAAGTCATATTTTTGTCTTCGGTCTCCAAAGAGTGTGTTTATCTGTTCTCTCGTAACTTCTTAACTTATTTTTTTTTTCAATTTGACAAATGGGGTATCGTTGGTGGCTTTTTGCTGGTCCGCTGGTTAAAGACTATGTGACATCTCATTGATTTGAGTATCTCTTCCTCACGTCACGAATTAAAAAAATTAAATTTTTATGAAGCAGTGTACGAGGTGTGTTCAAAAAGTAAGGTGACTTTGTGTTTTTAAGAAATAATATTTATTTATTCATCAATATTTATGTTGTCCCCTTCAAAATAATCCCCCTCAGATGCAATACACTTATGCCAACGGTTTTTCCAATCCTCAAAGCACTTCTCGTAAGCACTTTTCGGTATAGCCTTGAGCTCTTCCAACGATGCAGTCTTTATCTCTTCAATCGTTGCAAATCTCCGTCCTTTCATAGGTCTCTTTAGTTTTGGGAACAAGAAAAAGTCACATGGGGCCAAACCCGGTGAATATGGTGGCGGAGGCATGATTGTGGTGTTGTTTTGGGCCAAAAAATCTCTCACAAGCAAAGATGAGTGAGCAGGGTCATTATCGTGATGCAAAAGCCATGAATTGTTCTTCCACAATTCTGAACTTTTTCTTCGTATTGCTTCTCGCAAACGGCGCATAACTTCCAGATAATACTGTTTATTGACCGTACGACTATATGGTAAGAACTCCTGATGCACCACGCCATGGTAATCGAAGAAAACGGTGAGCAACACTTCGGCATTTGATCGAACTTGGCGTGCTTTTTTCGGTCTTGGTTCTTCTGGCCGCTTCCATTGGGACGATTGGGTTTGGTTTCGATATCATAACCATATACCCATGATTCGTCACCAGTTATGACCCTTTTGAGTAAATCTGGGTCAACGTGACGTCATTCAACAGCTCTTGAGCGATGCTCATGCGACGGTTCTTTTGGTCAAAATTTAGCAATTTCGGAACAAACTTCGCTGACACACGTCTCATGCCCAAAACGTTAGAAAAAATTTCATGGCACGGGCCAAGCGATATACCGACATCCTCAGCAACTTCTCTGATAGTGATTCGACGATTTTCCAAAACAATTTTCTTCACTGCTTGAACGTTTTCATCAGTTGTTGACGTGCTTGGGCGTCCAGAGCGAGGCTCGTCATTGGCATCTTCCCGGCCATCTTGGAAGAGTTTGTACCACTTGTAAACATTTTTTTTTACTCAGAACAGTTTCACCGTATGCTACTGTCAACATTTTAAGTGTTACGGAGCACTTAATTTTATTTTTTACACAAAATTTGATGCAAATCCGTTGATCCATATTTTTCGATAGCAAAAAATCACCTTACTTTTTGAACACACCTCGTATATCTGTTCTTCTTTAACTTCATAGCTTTAGTTTATTATTCGACAAATTGGGTATCGTTGAAAGCGTCTTGCTTGCCTGCTGGTTATAGGCTATATGACGTCACAACGCATTGAATATAACGCTCTCAAGAGGACATTAAGTGTGCACAAAAAAAAAAACGTTTGTTTCAATAAAGCAGTGTTGTTTTGGCTTATTCTCTTAAAGTGATTTCAAAGTGATTCTCAACATTTTGTTTTTGTCTAACGATCTTATGTACAAATGTTTATCTGTTTTCTTATAATTTCGTAATTCTTTGTTATAATTCGATCAACAAGGTATTGTTCAAAACGACTAGAAGATTGTTCGCTGGTTATAGGGCAAAGTTCATTGTCATCAATAATTTTTTTGGAATATCTTTAAAAGCAAGAAAATACTAAGAAAAATGTACATACCTTTGACGAGTTGCAACCCTGTCAATGCTTGCACTGTTTACATTGCCAGCTTCCAAAATTGTGCAGTGTAAACCCAGCATAAGCTGCCAGACTAAGCGACTGTTGCGCTTTGGACAAAATAAAAAAAAAAACAAACGAATGGCAACTCTAAAAACTAAAGCTGTAAATATAAAGCAACGCCATTTTGTATACAGCACTAGAACTAAGTCTTCTAAGCCTTTATCATGTGAAAATAAAAAAAAAGACAGCCATTTTGGATAAAAAAAATGGCGGACGTAAAGTCGGGCGCGGACGACTTTAGGATACCCTGTACCACTAGCTTGTAATAAAGTCCGATTTCTTCACAAAAAACCAAATACAGAAGAATTTTTAAGCAAACATTTTTTTTTGACCGATCGTTCCTATGGGAGCTATATGATATAGTCAAGCCGATTTCAATCAAATTTGACACAGTGCTTAAATACCTTAAAACAGATATGAATGCCAAATTCATTTCAAATATCTTTACAAACAAACAAAACACATCGAATTTTGTATAAAAAACGTGTTTTTGGACCGATTGGTCCTATGGGAGCTATATGATCTAGTCAAACGATTTGGATTAAATTTGGTACAGTGCTTAGGAACTATAAAACACTCACGAATGTCAAATTTGGTCCCAATATCTTAACAAACAAACGAAACACAGCAAATTTTGTTAAAAAATCGATTTTTTGGAAGATCGGACCTATGGGAGCTATATGATATAGTCAACCGATATTGTTCAAATTTGGCACATTGCTTAAATGGTCTAAAAAATTTTCAAACGCCAAATCTGGTTAGGATATCTTTATTAAACAACGAAATATAGCGAATTTTTCTTTAAAAAAGTTATTTTGGCCGATCGGTCCTATGGGAGCTATATGATATAGTCAACCGATTTCGATCAAATTTGGTACAGTGATTGGGAACTGGAACTATAAAAACTTTCGGATACCAAATTTCGTTACGATATCTTCATAAACAAATAAATTATTCATCTAAAACGCTTTTTTTTTTGTCGAGGTCGTCTCAAACACCCCCATGGGAGCTATATAATTTATCCCCGATATCAAAAAAATAAAATAAACTTGCCTCCTATGGAATAATATGGGATCTAATGTGAAAGTTTGGTAACTCTAGCTCTTACCATCTCTGAGATCTAGGCGTTCACACGGACGGACAGACGGACAGACGGACAGACGGACAGACGGACAGACGGACATGGGTATATCGACTTCTCTATTCACCCTGATCATATATTAGGTAACTTTGGGGTGTCTCCGACGTCTCCTTCTATATGTTACATACATTTTCGGCTTGCACAAACTTAATATACCCTTGGACCATACGGTACAGGGTATAAATATTATAAATAACTGTTGCGAAATCTCACAATTCAAGGGACACGCAGAATTGCAATCATTTTTAAATCATTTCCTGTAGTTACTTCAAGCAAGCGTTTCTGCACAGATACGTGTATTGTAGGTGTGTGTGTGTGTGTGAGTGTATCTGTGTGGAAAGCTGCAGAAAATCGCGCGGAAAACGCGATGGCGACCTGACCAACTACTGCCACCATATATAAAGTGGAATTTCGCACATGCCACTTGGCTTTGCTGTGGTGGCCATTACAAGGGCTTAAATCGCGGGCGGTGAGGGGACTGGGGACAAGCGGTAGCGAATAGTGGTACTACTGAAAAGCCAAAGGACTAAAAACCAAAGGCTAACGGATAAAAACTAAAAATATTTGCCTTAACTGGCTACAAAGTGCAGCGGTCAGTTTGGTTACTGAGTGATAGCTACGTTAGGGTGTCCCGGCTAAGGAGACGACGGGTACGGGCCACAGTAGTTGGCCAACTATGCTCACATATGCAGAAAATTTTAACAGAAGCTATTGCAATTGCTGGGCGCTTACCAAAAGGTACCACCTTCTCCTAAGGCCTAAAGGCTGCGGCTCAGTTGGCCGTTTGTAATGCGCGGTCAAAAATGTTGTTGCCGGTTGAGTTGTGTTTTTCCACGTGAGCCGAAGTGGTTGTAACATTGACCGTATATGTGTGTGTGTGAGTGTGTGTGTGAGAGTATGTGTGGGGGGTTTTTTTTTTTATTACATATTTTTGCCCCAGAGCAACTTGAAGTGCGCAATGCGCGTTTTAGCGCTTTGTGGCAGGTTCATTGACAACAACGCGGTCGTTTTTTGTTCTTGTGATAAATACAACTTTTCTTCCACACAAATGAGCAAATGCCGCAAGCATTTTGGTCTTAAACATTGCAATAAAAATAAAACTGACAAGTCTTTGAGTTATGTGAAGCACTCGAAAAGAAAAAAAAACGAGCATCAACAGCATCTAAGCAGAGCAACACCGTTTAGCGTAGGGTCACACTGTTTGTGGTTTGTTCGTACGGCGTGTTGCGTATTTCGCTTTTTACGCCAAATCAGTCATAACGAAGAAATTAATGAAATTAAAAACTTGGGAGCGTAACACTGTTAAGCGTAGGGTAACACTGTGAATGGGAAATTATGATGGCTTTTCATTCCACTTTAATTTTATTACAGGCGTGAACAACTTCTTGTAGCATCATAGCAATTCAAAAAATTTAAAATATTGTAGGGCAACACTGTTTAAGGTTTTTTTTTCCGAAAAGGGTACCCCACAGAGGGTGGGGCACTTCGACCAAAAGGTCTTTTGTACGACTTTCCGCTTTCCTCATGAATAGCAGTAGGCCTTTTGTTGGTGTTGACCTGAGATGGAAGGGACTATTCCGTTCCTTTCCCATGTGACAGGCTCTGTCCCATACCAGCTCTGGGCAGTCACAGAGAATATGACTGGTGGTTTCATCGTCTTCTAGACAGAGCCTGCACTCTGAAGAGTGCGGTAGGCCAATTTTCTGTGGCCAGATAGGTAAGCTACCAGGAGGTTTAGGTCCGCTCTGCCAAGACCTTTTGTCTTAATTGCATCCAGAGGTTCGCCAAGCACTTTTGCTTGACGAAGACCCGGAAGGGAAAACCAGTATCTCCTATATTCTCCTGCAGCCCATTTTTTTATCATGGTTTTGATCGTGGACCAACCAATACCACAAAACGGCGCAGGAGATGTAGTCTGGGTGAAGGCACCCTGTCATGCTAGATCGTCAGCGATCGCGTTACCACCCACTCCCGAGTGTCCAGCCACCCAACATAGCACGACTTTGTTCCGGGCGGACAGGGTTTGGAGGTAGTTATAGCATTCTTTAACCATCCGGGTGGAGATGCTCCAGGAAGACAATGCCCTAATGGCAGCTTGGCTATCTGAAAAAATGCATATGTTTGCGCTCCTAGTTCCCTTGAGAAGGATATTAAGGACGCAGATCTCTATGGCATGAATCTCGCTTTAAAGACGCTGGGCCACATGCCCATTGCGATAGAGATTCTGGTGTTGGGTCCAACGATTCCAACACCTACACTCTGCTCAGTTTTGGACCCATCCGTGAACCATTGTTGCCATCGGGGGTTTCCACAGGGGCTGCCATCATCCCAAGTCTCCCGACTAGGGAGAAGAGATCTAAATTTCCTGTTGTAGAAAAGTTCCGTGATCATAAGATCTGATCTAGAGCAGATCGATACGTCAGGAAGGGAATAAATAAGTGCGGTATGACCAGTGTCACTTGCTAGGAGTCCAGATCTGATCTGGATACGTTGTAGACTTTGCATGGCTGATTTTTTGATGAAAATATGCAGTTGTGTGAGTCCAAGGAAAATAAATACTACTAAGTAGAACAACACTGTTTCTGATCTTTAGTGACGTCATGTTGCACATCTTTTTTTAAATGTCGAACGAGTTGACGTATCTTTTTTTTATATGCTTTTCATAATTCTTTTTAGTTATTCTCGAAATAGGAATAGGATGGAATGCAGCATGGGAATTATTTTTGATGACTTATAATCCAGGACTTGCTATGGTGAATCTCTCAACTAGCTAAAACTAATTCATCGATTATTGCTTATTAACTAAAAAAAAAATTACTCGAAATTGGTGGCCATGTCGCTGGAGATCTCCTAAAAATTGGAATTGGCACGTCGCTTTTGGTACAATATTTCATTCAAGTAGATGACTTGTAATTAAAGTCAAAAAAATGAGTTCTGATGTTTCCAGAAAGGCCATCCATTTTCTATTAGTAACATTTTTTTTTTAAAACACTCTAATAGCCCAGATGGACGCTCCAGATATAATTAAAATATTTAAGAAACTTCAATTTTTCAAATATTAGAAACTTAATTATAAATTAAAGTATTTTCAAATCCTCAGCAAATATAAACTTTCTTCTTATTTAATATTAATATAAAGAAACCAAACCAATTAAAAAAAACATAAAAAATGTGCCTTACCACCAAAATTTATAGTTTCACCAGAATTTTGACAAACAGAACTGATTTTGTAATCAAACTGAAGACTCAAAAATAGTGTTAAAAACTAAAAATCATTTAAAATACCACCAAAGTGAAGGCTCTTAGTTTTTTCCACTTCATTATTTACATCTTTCTTTTTGTATATGCCCAAGTTCGCCAAAGTGGCAACACTGGCCTTAATTCAACGTCTGTGCATAAAAAACTTAATAAATCAACAAATTTGTTAACTTAAAATTCAAGTTAAGTGAGCTAATGTAAATTAATTATGCTGAAAACTAATTAAAAAATCAGCGCAGACATGAATGTTAAAAAATTTAAAGCAGATGATGAGCTCCGTGAGCAACGGTAACAAGGACACACTGAACTTGAAGGACAACGAACTGAATCATTGGGGTCAGTTGATGCTTACAAGGCTGAGCATAAGAATTTATTGATGTAGGAGCAGGTTAATCAAACATATCAAAAGCAGGCTTTTAAGATTAACAAGCAACCGGATATTGGCCAGGCCAAAACACTTTTGAGGCTCAGTTAAAGGTCCTTAAAGGTGCAAGCGTTTGAGCTGAAGTTGACATTTTGAAGCAGACTTTATGTATGATTGTTTAAGTCTTCAAATAATCTATAATAATAATTTTGCAATTGTTAATCATTTTTATTGGTTATAGTTATAAAATGTGAAATAAAACCAAAAATCAAATGAAAATAAAAGAAGACATAAACGCGCACATATAAAATATCTAAGATATTTTCGCCTTGACTTGTGCTCATGTTCTTGTCGGATGGGGTTTATTTTTGGGTGCTAGGGATGGGTGACTTTGAGTATCGTATTTACTGTTTGCTCACGTCAGCCAAGCAAAACGGTAACAAAAACTAATCTGGGCCAAAATGTACGAAATTAATCTGCACATAAATTAAGCATTAAAATTTAATATATTTGTTTATGACCTCAAGTGTGAGTAAGTGTGTGTGAAGGAGCATGCCGTTCTATATACTATATAATATACAAATCAGTGGCGGACTTAGAAAAAAATGTTGGGGGGCTTGGGACGTAAAAGCACGAAACAGACACGGCACAAACACGAGATAGACATGATGCGACTTGAAGCAAGTTCGAGAGTGTTGCATGAGTCACGTGATATTCAGTCACTAGGCAGCCCAAAAATAGACACGGTCGGTTGCAAGACAGTGACAAGGTAGACACAATGCCAACACGATAAAAATTCGTGGGATGTACGAGAGTCGCGTAACAGTTACTAGGCAGCCAAGAAATAGACACGATGCATACATACAATCAAATCTCTGGGCATGCACGACATAGCCAAATCGGTTGAATGACAGTCGCGAGGCAGACACGATATAGACACAATGCTGAAACGATGGAAATACATGAGATGCACGAGAGTCACGTGACAGACACTAGGCACGATCAGTTGCATGATTGACATGTCGATAGAAACATGAGGTATACACAATGCAGACTCGTAGGAAGTAAGCGTGAACTACGTGAGTAACGTGGGATAAGCAAGACACGAAATTAACATAATACAGACATGATGTAAGTACGAGATAGTCACGAGGCAAGCCACTAGGCAGACTCGAAACAGACACAATGTAGACTTGATGAAAGTACGTGAGGTCTGTGTGAGTCACGGGACAAACACTTGGCAAACTCCAAATAGAGCCAATAAGACTTGTTGCAAGCACATGAGAGCCGCGTAAACTACGTGACAGTCACTAGGCAGACGCGATAGCAAAACGATCGCAAAACACAAAATAATCACGATGCTGACATGATATAAGTACGAGATAGTCACGAGTCAAGCCACTAGGCAGACTCGAAACAGACACAATGTAGATTTGATGAAACTACGTGATGTCTGTGTGAGTCACGGGACAATCATTTGGCAAACTCAAAATAGGGCTAGACTTGTTGCAAGCACGTGAGAGCCGCGTAAATTACGTGAGAGTCACTAGGCAGACGCGATCGCAAAACACGAAATAAACCCGATGCTGACATTATGCAAGTACATTGCAGCTCAGTCAGCTGCCAGTCATCTAACAAGCTCAGATACGACATAGACAGACATGAACCAAGTACGTGAGAACTGCGTGAGTCACATGGCAGTCATTAAGCAGACACGATGCAGACGCATGACATACGGACGGTTCTGATCATATGGCATTTAGTAAGAGAAAATTTAATCGATTTCATAAGCCATATACTAAGTAAAAAAATGTATGTGTTGGGGGAATCAGAACCCCCAGGAGTGTCTTCCTGAAACTTCCTTTGTTTAGACATATTGGAGTGTGTGTGTGTGTGTGCGTATGTGTTGATGGGTCTGCTGATGAGTGTTTCCTGTTTAGCAGCAGCTGGGCAATATTCTTGCTTGTTGGTAATAAATAAATAGCAAAAAGGTAATAAAATAGATAGCTGGCGAAAAAGTAGATGGAACAAAAAAAAAATGCGTATACAAATACATGGAAAAAGCCAAAGCCGACATTTTGGCACAGAAGTTCTATGCTCGGGTAGGGGGTTGAACCAGGCGGGGCCCATTATCCTATTAGCACATACCACAAGTAATCATTATGGGTGTCCATGTTGGTCTTACATGCGTGTGTAATTAATTTTGCACGCACGCTCAGACATACTTCCACACCGCAGAGACACACAGATTGGGGCTGGACGAGCGGAAGGACGAACGGACGGTTAGATGGAGGCACATCATTCCATGGAAAGGACATATACAACCGGGACAACTCGATGTTGCAGGCATTGTTTGAGTTGGCGCCGCTGCTACTGTCATAACTGGATCGCTGTGGCAATTTGTAGAGACGACAGCCTAATGATTTTGAGGTTATGGCTGCTGCATGCCTTGGCGGTAGTCGGGTTACTAGGTAACGCACTTACGTAACTTAAAGCAGTGCACTCAAATTCAAGCAGTGGTAGCTTTAAACGATGATTATAGCTTCAGTCGGAAATATGTAATTGGGTGAAGCAGTTGCACGTTAATGAGATACACTACATTCACTTTCTATTTGGGGTTTTTATCGATATGTTGGGAATTGTAGACGTATTCCAGAAAAATGGTTTGTGTTGTTTTTTTTAGGTATGCATTTTTTTTTTTATTTATTGGTAATCAGTCTACTTAAGACTATAGTCCAAATGGAGGTTAAGTTCGTAAAACAAATTGGAATGTTCGAGCATTGATGACTATTAATACCTGTTCAAAGAGAGCAGGATCCTACGAACGGCGATGTCATGGAGATTTTCTTGGGAACCAGTGCCTCAGTGGTGTATCGAACCACCAACCATTGGCTTGCAAAGCGACTATGCTACCACTACGCTATAGATGATCCAACCCTTTGAAATCAATATTATGTAACCTCAAGATAATAATAAGGGAACTTAGTTGGGTTTCATTCATCTATACATCGTGATTTGAATTTTGCACTTTCGAAACCGATGTGCTTGCTGCCGTAGCAGGGGGATTTTGCATCTATCCCTGGGTACCCCTTGGAAATTCAGTCATTGCTTGAATCCATATCATTTAAAATTTCATAAGACTGGCAAGCATCTATTTCGGTGAGTAATGAGCTCAAAGAGTGATTTCCAGTCTAGGCCAGTAACTTACTTATGAAGCCAGAGAGCTGCCGTTGACCATTTGGGATTCTCCACCATACTCTCCTCTATATACTCCTCTCCAAGAAGGATGTAACACAAAACATAGCTTGAGTCCAAGTTTGGCCAGTCTATGTTGGGGGTTTGTAAACGAATTTTCCTATTTCATTTCTTCTACTACTCATACCTGGGAAGCTTTCCCCTACCTGTGGGTACCTACCCTCTAGGTATTTCAGGCTTCTGCCGACTCTATTACCCACTTAGGGAAATTGAGTCTTAGAAAAAAAAGACTCTTAAAGTGTGCTTGCTCTAGCTCTTACCATATCTGAGGTCTAGGCGTTGATACGGACGAACAGACGGACCTCGCTGTATCGACTTTTCTAGGCACTCTGATCATACTTTAAATACCTTTGGGACGATTTCCGATAACTCTTTCTATGTGTTACATACATTTTTGACTTGCACAAACTTAATATACCCTTTAAATCAAAAGAACTGTGCGCACTTGTAGACACTGACTCCTGGGATATGGCTTTGGAAAATATGAATGCTTTTACATTGAGTCGTTGAATAGTTTCTATAAGCCTCAACTGTTGGATACGACAAGTTCCTTTTTATGACGGAGAGCCTTACTGCTAAGCAATTCAAGTTTCGTTAGTTTCATATCTCTAGTTCTGATAGTTCCAAGGAAGATATGAAGTGCTCATAGAAGCAAGAAATTGCCAATTATTTTCATAGAATTGTTAAAAAACAAACTCAAAGTTGATTTTTTATTTAAAAGAATTTGTTTAAGCTTAAAATAAAGTCTACTTTAAACCTCTGAAACAGCCAAACTCTTTATTTGAATTGAATGCATTTATTATTTTATTCGTTTTATAAAATATTTCCATCAACATTTCTTTGTTGCAAATGTTTTATCCAAAAACAATAACAAAAGAATAGTTTTGGGATTTTGGCGCTGCTTGGGGCTCAGCTCAAGAAGCTGTCGAAGAAAGAGAATCAATCAAAGTTAGTCACTCGAGGGATTCGGTCATGCGCTGCAACTTTAGTTAAAGAAATAAGTTGGAGCGTGTTAAAAATTGTTTAAATATATATTATTTATTAATCTATCCTACTTGCTGCATTTCGGCTAAAGATTTTTAAATAACCTTTTTCCAATTTCAAGGCCTGGGAGCAGGCCATCTGAACCATTGCCAGTATGGTTACTCAACAGATACAGTCGAGTATCTTTTTTTTTGGAAAAGCTCCCCATAGCTCCCTTTTTTTATTTTTTACATTATATAGAACATTTAATTACATATTTTATAAACAAAGCATTTACGACGTGGTTAACATAAATTGATGGCTTTGCCTTTTCCCAATATGAACATTTCTAGGGCTGGAAGCAGGCCAGCTGTATCATTGCCTGTATGACAGTTCGGGTGGGTCGGCCAGACATATGGTTACTCAACAGATAAGGTGGAGTATTATAGTTGCTTACCAAACCCGTGCCGTGTATATCTAGATGGGCAAAGTCTACGCAGTCTACCAGCGAATGCAGCACTGCCGCAGCCAGACATGATGATCCAGGCCCATGTCCAGCATTGTCCATATCATAGGTTATATTATGTCCCACCAGGTTCTTAAAGTAACGAAAGAGTGGCATACGCCAAATGCGATCTCCTGTCATGGCACCTGCCTTTTGGAATTGTTTGTTAACAAACTTTGAGTTAGTCCATAATCCGGTGGCACTGCCACCTAGACCGGCTTCCACATCCTTATCCGTACCAATGCTTATGGCCATTTTGGGCTTGTAGGTTTTCATTGCATATAAAAGAGGATCGGCTAATAAGACCGCCGCTGGTTTGCCTACATTCTTAATGCGCAAGGTTATGCCGTTTAAGAGAGTTACAACATCACCAGATTTTTCTGCCATGCCCGAGGGCATGTGTTCGCAGAGCGGCATCACGGAGGTTATGTTCACGGGCAGGGACAGAGCGGCTGCAGCGCGCAGGACGCCGACACAGACGGCTGCACCAGCCATAGAGCCACGAAACTGATCAAAGTGCAGCTTTTCCTTCAAACAGAGGCCACCACTATTAATGGTAATGCCTTGTCCTAGTAGCAGCACCGGTCTGTCTTCAGGCTCAGTACCACAATAGCTGCATTCCAGCAGCAAGGGTGGTTCACATGAACCCTTGGCGATGGTAAGAAATGAGTTAAGACCCTTATCCTCAATCCACTCTAAGGGACGCACTTCTACGCATACACCGCAGGGACATAAGGCATCCACAGTGGCCTGTGCAAAGATGGAGGGCGTCATTAGATTCGCAGGCGTGTCGCTTAAACGACGCGCCATATTCTGTGAATCGGCCTTGAAAAGACCGCGCAACCAGGCATCGTGATCACCCTTGCCATACAGTCCTAGCTTGGGCGTGGGTATGCGATTTTTCTTCAGCTTGTGGGCATTAAAATGCCATACCGCCATTCCAGCACCCTCAGCTGCCTGTTCGGGATAATCCATGCCATCCACATGTACTTCATTCACGCCCTGCATCTGCAAAGCTCTTGCACCGGTAGCAGCAGCTATGCGTACATTTTCTAAACCCTCATCCAGTTGCTCCAGCTCATTGTAGCCGGCACCAGCCGGACCAGCGCCAACGACAGCCACAGCATCAAATTTTCCATCAAGGCCGCTAAAAACGATCGCCTTACCCAGCTCTCCCGTCATGCCGCGCTTTTTGATAAGCGCTTCCACCTTGCCATCCAATTCCTCATCGAGCGACTTGGCAGCGGCCGTCAATTTATATTTTCCATTATGTGTGTAAACGCCAACGACCACTCCTTTTAGGCTTTTGCATTCCATGGCAAAAGTGCGATCCTTCAGGCCGCAGATACACTAACAATTTTGCTTGACGTACGCATGAATGCATTGAAAGAACTCCACGATTTACGGACATTTTTATTTAAAAAAAAATTAAAATTTGTGTACGATAAAATTGATTTTAGTTTACTAATTTCCAACCAATTTGTAAAACTCTAAAACATAAACAAACAGAAAAATTTGAGAGCTTTGTCGATGGTAGCTATCTCGAAAATTTTTGAATAACTACTTTTAAAAAGTGTACTAGACGAACTAGGCATCATACCGGAAAATCATTTTGGCTTCAGGAAAGGTCATGGAACTATTGAACAATATCATGAAATAATCAACATTAATACAGATTCGCTTGAAAACACAATAGTACTGTTCTGCGGTTTTTCTTGACAGGGTTTGGAATAATGGCCTGCTATACAAGATTAAATCTTGGTTTAATGCTCCGTTGTACCTGGTTATAAAATCATACCCAGAGGGTCGTAGGTTTAACGTTCAGGAAGAATGTGAGTTATATTCGCTTCAATGTATTAACGCAGGAGTTCCTGAAGGTAGTGTGCTGGCTTCAGTATTGTACACTATATTCACATCTGACATGCCAATTTCAGGAGGAGTAGACGTCCAAACTTTCGCTGATGAGAGGTCAATAATTGCATCTAGCGCAATCCTGTGGAAGCATCTTAACTTCTGCAGTCTCAGTTGAGTTAGTCGAGAAATGGTGAACCGAATTGCCATCCAAAGTGAGTAAACTCGCAGAAATCCGCCTAGACTACATTTGCATTGAGAAAAGGCAACTGTCCATCTGTTCGGCTATACGGATCTTAAATTCCCCAAAGTGATGTCGTCAAAAAATGCATTGACTATTAGGGCGTAAATCGCAACTCAGTCTGGAGAATGAAGTACGGTTTACAAGGTTGTCCTTAAGCCAGTATGGAGGCATGTCATGCAACCCTGTGGCTATATCTACTATCGGCACATTTGCAAGACTCATCAGGTTTTCAAAGAATGGTTTACCTAGAAACTGGTTTAGTTGGGGCAATCACAGGTGTTGAATGCTTTCTCTTACCAACTCATCTTTAACAAAGTCGTGCTATGTTGGGTGCCTGGACATTTGGGAGTGGATCGCTGACGATCTAGCTCGACAGAGTGCCTCCACCCAGACTACATCTCCTGCGCCGTTTTGTGGTATTGGTTGGTCCACGATCAAAACCATGATAAACAAATAGGCCGCGGGAGAACATAGAAGATACTGGTTCTCCCTTCCGGGGCTTCGTCAAGCAAAAGTGCTTGGCAATCCTCTGTATGCAATCAAGACAAAAGGTCTTGGCAGAGCGGACCTAAAGCCGCTGGTAGCTTAGCTATCTGGCCACCATACTGTTAGATACCATCTACAGAAAATTGGCCTGTCGACCCTTCAGAGTGCAGACTCTGTCTAGAAGACGATAAAACCACCTGATATATTCTCTGTGGCTGCCCAGCGCTAGTAGGGGACAGATCCTGTCACATGGGAAAGGAACGGATTAGTACCTTTCATCTTTGGTCAACTACTAACAAAATACCTATTGCAATTCATGCGGAAAGCGGAAAGTCTTTTGCTTTAACTCAAGGGTATGGTACAAAAGACCTTTTGGTCGCAGTGCCCCACCACTCTGTGAGGAACCCTTTTAGGATAAAAAAAAAATGTTTTATATTGATTGGGCTTACTGGAGCAGTAGGGAGATTTGGTGTGCCTAATTCTTGTGCTCCTTGAGATAAACATGTTCACATAGACGCTGATTTTTAGTTAAAACTTAAGGCCCTCGGTATTGGATATTGTAAACTTGAGCTTAGCGCCTCTTTATCAATTGGGTAGAGTGATTAATCGACCTTGATCGGTTACTCCTTGGAAAGTCATATCCATTTTCGTTGTGGTCCATGCTTCGTTGTAATATCGTTTTAAGTAAATGACTGACGGTCTCAGAAACTAGAGCGATCAGCTTTCCTTCTGATTTGTAAAAGAGCTATTCAGACCACTGATCTCATTCCCTTCCAGCTAGGGCAGGTCCTATGTTCCACTAGTAGAGAAGGACGGCATGTACCTCCATGTTTGCCGCTGTCTATTGCATAGCTTACACAAATTTTCTACCAAAACTCGAAATTGACCAAGTTAACAGCTGCTTGCTCCAAATGACTCCATTCCAACTTTCCAGCCTTTGTCCGTTCGCAATGTTACATTTGCTGCAGGACATTAAAGTCCCAGATTTGGCGTTGTCTACATACTTGCAAAAGAATGAAAATAAGTTGGCATAGAATACCAAATTCTTAGTCGAGAAACAAAAAAAAAACAAGAAATAGAGTTAGAAAAAGATTGCTCATTAGTCTGAGTAGAACAAAGTAAAAGTTAACCTGGAGCAGAAAAAAATGCGTTGTCGCACATGTGTCGCCATTTTGTTGGAGCTTCTAATGAAATGCGCATTATTGCCACATAGCAGTAGATAGACGAGTATCTAGAACACAATGTTAGAGTTGAGCCAACAAATCACCTAGTATATAGTTGCTGGGGGTAGCCAGGACACGCAAAAGCAAAAAAAAAAAACCAAACAGGCAGTTTGTCAGCCTGCCAACAATGTTGCCATTCATTTTGAGGCACATGTGGCACACATCGATGGCAATTGATCCACCGAAGGACTTAAGTGTTTATTAATAGAGGGCATGTGACCATGCGAAACCCAGGACATGTGTTCAATGTGTTGTCGCCAAATTGACTTTGCGGCATTGATAACTGCAGCGACCCTTAAAGCGCAACCCCACCCACACCCTCGCTCCACCAACTTTTTTTCTTGTTCCTGTTGAGCTCCTTGTCATTGTCGTTCATTTTTATCACACAAACCACTTGACTTGTCCTTTGTTTGACGAATGTTCGCCAGCTGGCCAAAACGACAATAAGGCCCGATCTTTGGGTGCTCTTGGGTGCGTCTGGGTTTCTTGCTGCTTATAGCCCCAGTTAGATAGCCCAGCCGGGCATAGTGTCCTTTTTATTTGTTTAAGTGAAAAATAGCGTCGGATGGCAAACTTTAACAGCGAAAATCAGTTGTGAGACTTTGGTAAGCCGCTTTTAATGCTGAATTATTACACAACTTTGGCCAAAGTGAGTTTGTTCCGGGCTGGGGCTAGTCCTAAAAGTAGTTAATATCAAGAAAATGGCCTCATAAAACCAGCAGAAGCAGCAGCCAGCAGAAGCCACTTCCATGGCAATTAAGACGTTCCACAAAAGCGTTGCTTAGAAATTAAACTTTATTATATTGATTTTTGTGCAGGCTACCAAGTATTATTATAATTAAGTGGCGTTTTTTTTAGTATTATGTAAAATAGTTATTATTTATGAATTGTTGGAGTTGCGGAGTGCCTTCTAGAGAAAAAACTGTTGCCTGTAAAGTCGGTTTTACGGGCGAAGATTTTACGTGACAACGTCTTTTTCTCGGTAGAATATTTATTGATATGAATATTATTAAATTGCACAATAATAATTCCTATTTGAGTGATTTTGTTGAGGATAGGACGATGATAGGAGAAATAGGAAATGAAAGGAAGTGTTTCTGCTGTAATGTGTCTTGCGAAAGTCAAGTCGATGGTTGTTTCTTTTAACGTAGTTGACTTAGAAACGTTTGATACGCAATCAAGATTATACGTATATTTCATGAAATTATGAAACGAGTTGTCAGACTTTACGTTTTCGTATCTCTTAATAAAATAAAATTTTCTCGGCAGTAGATAATAAATAAAAAGGTATAAACGAATGGTTTGACAGAAGAAAGACCGAACTATGCTTGTTAGCATGCAAACAAAATAACAAAATTTTGTGTTGCTAAGGTAGCGCAGTGCGAGTTTCTATTTGTGCATTACTTTTTCCGCAGTTGTAATGCAGATTTTTGGCAGATCACTGCTTTTCTATTTGCCTCCGCTTACAATTCCTCAAACGAAACGCAGCGCTTGTAATCCATTACGTTTTCTGCGGAGGTAATGCAGTATTTCGGCAGACCGCAGAGGCTATGCGCCGCTGGGGTTAATCAGTTGCGCTCACTCAAACCTAAAAATAGCCACCGCTTTGAGCAGTGCCAGTTTGGTGCTGCCAACTTATGCCACTTAATGCCACTTATCGTTACGATTATTTATCGCTGTTATCGTTAGACTTTTTCAATAGTGCCTCCCATACAAACCTAATTTAAGACGTTGTCACGTCAAAAGTAGGTATAGAAAAATCGACGAACTGTGGAATGTTGTGCTAGGTTGAGGTTAAATTGTGATATGTAATACTTAAAGCGTTATGGAATTGCCGCCATTTTGAAATGAAACAAGATAATTTCTATTAATTAAATCAAATGTATGTATATGAAGCAGGGCCGTAGCCAGGTAGGCGAGAGGGGCGCTGAGCGCCCTCTGAGCTGGGCTGAGCGGCTCTGTAGCTGAGCAGGGCGCCCTCGAAGACTTTTAGCGAGCGCCGCTGGAAAACTTCTGAGCGCCCCCTGAGTGACGATCTTGGCTAAGGCCCTAATATGAAGGTTGAGGGCTACCTCTCGACTTGGATACATGAATAATTTTTTCCTTGCCTCTTATAGCTTCAAGGCTATTATATATTTTCATTGTAATATAATATCACAGTAGAAAAGGTAATTTATTAAGATGGAACTCTGTATTCTTAGGAAATTAAATGTCACACTTATTCTTAATGCCTAAGAATTAGTGAATAAAATTGAACTGAATGAATAATTTTAACAATTTTATTTTATATCGAAAAAACTATGGATTCATTTGATAAATTTAATTGTAGGTATATATATTTTATTTATTTTATTTTTGACCAGAATTTCTGCCAAATAGAAAAATAAACATAAACCTATCTCTCGTATAATAATGCAACTAGTCTGAAAATTTAGTTGCTATAGCTCAAACCATCACTGAGATCTAGACGGAAAGTTGAACTATATATCGTGACTAAAGAGTCACCCTGATCATATTTTTGGGCGTCGCCGGCGACTTCTTATCTACGTAACACACATTTTCTTTTGATTAGTGGCAAAACTATTTTTGTTTTTTATGCTTATAAAATTTTAGCTTATAATTCGCAACCGGCTTAAGCCACAACTCGACTAAGACGCAGAGCTTTTTCTATTTATTTTATTTAATATATTATTTTATTATTGTTTTGAAAAGATTTAAATAACTCAAAGTTATCCTTAACGGTAGTTTTGTTTTGATTTTTTGGATTTATAATACCAGTGAATATAAGTGTTTTGTCTAATTTGAGTGTACCAACTTTTGTTGTATAATTTTTTAGCCAGCCTGAAGGCCCACGTTGCTCCGGCTTATATAATTTAAAATTAACTTTTACTTTAAAATTTTATTTTAAAAATAAATTAATAAATAACTTATTTTTGTTGTTAAAATATACGCTAATATTAAAGAGATTTACTTCGCTATGTTACAAAAAATAATTGCTTGACTGACTGTTTTGTCAGTGGCCCCTAGAAGGGCAATAGCGATCCCTATTAATAACTGTTCGAAGAGAACTCTGTGGCGAACTATGCATTACTCCATAACATTTCGATTATTTTTATCTGAATTTACGTTTCTCCAAAAAAATCCTACTCAAGCAAATAAAATAAAACCTAAAAAGGATAACCGAACGCCCAAGAATAAAGATAAATAATAATGAAACATTAAAGTCAAGGGATCTAATTTTATTTTTTGATTTAATTTACCAAAAAATCCAGTGTGGTTCAAAAGATATGCGCATTTAAAGCGATAAATTCGATAATATATGTAATTATATTTATCATGAACAGCTGGCTCAATAATCAACAAATTAAACTGGGCAGTAAGTTGGGCAGAATTGCAAAAGTGCCAGGACTTACAAAATTTGCAATAGTAATCAGCTGCTTAAAAAATGCACTTGATATAAAGGACTTTTATTTTTACAGTCAAAAATGCACAAAGGCAAAAGTGCCCGAGTGAGGTTGTGAACAATGCCAACAAAGAGGTATAAGTGCAAACTTGCCAGCCTTAAGGGGCACACCTAGTGTGACAACCTAAAAAAAGGCAATTTTTGGGAATTAAAAAAAAACCTGTGAATCCATCTATTTAAAATTTTGAGGTTATATGTATACATGTTTTGAGAATACACAGTAAAGTTTTTGAAATAAAATATTAAATATTTTTGAAATGACACGCGATCTCCGGCGGCGCCAAAAAAAAAAGATCCTCCAGGCCTGGAGTGATTGCAGCCTTCTCCGTTGATAAAACCTAAAAAAAAAAAAAATTCTCGTTAAACTAAAACATATTGTCTGTACGATGACCCTCGGGCGAACAAAAAAATCAAAAATTGACCAAATGGCGGCATGTTGAAAAAAAAAGTTGAAGTTTTCCCAAAATTTTGGTCGTTTTTGGCCTGCCAAAATTCGATTTTGATCAGATCAAAAAACTGGAGTGTCAGCGTATGGAGAACTACATAGAGGAGATGCAAAAAAATTTGATAGCGATCGGAGCATTTGTCTCCGAGTAATCACTCCAGCAAATTCGAAAAATGCTGTTTCGAGAAAAACGCGTTTGAAGATACAATTAACGTTTTCACTGTTATAAATGGATTGAAATCATACTTACAGCTAATCTGCTATTCCAGGCCCATATAATTCACCTTCCTCTTCCTCAAAAAGTGCTTGTTGAGCTGAAGAAGCTCTTCTTACAAGGTTTTGGAAGAGACGGCAGACTCCGAGCAATAGCTCAGGTATATCCCGTAGCCAATGCAACTATCTAACTGCCGAGCGGCTACTCTTTTAAATGGCTGTAACTCAAAAACTATTTAAGATATCGATTTAAAATTTTAGTATGTTATTTTTAAAGGTATAACCTATCGAAATATGGGAAAAAAAAATCGATTTTTTTGAAAATTTCACACTAGTTGTGCCCCTTAAAACGTGAGCAGTATCAATTAGCTATTTATAGTAATTTGATTGTTATTAAAAATGTTTTTTAAGTAAAAATCCATTTAAATTCAGAATAGATGAAGTTTTGATTGTGTATTAGGACAATATTTTTTTTTGGCCAACTTTTAAATGAAAATTAAATTACTAAAATAAAAACAAAAATTTAATTTAACTTTATTTCAGCACTAAATAATAGGAAAAACATTCTTATTTTTTTTTTCGAGTTATTTATATTACAATCTATCGCTTAGACAATATTATTATTTTTAAAATAATAAAATATATATAAAATATATATGCATACACAATGGCAAATTTTGCCGTTTTACAACACAGTTTAGGCAAAAGCGCTCAAGTTTACTCAATCAAGAGTGTAAGTCTGCCATAAATGCAACATTTTTATGTGCACTTCTGCATTTCCGCCTTTTATTAGCAACTAGTCGGCCCGGCAGACTTTGTCCTGCCCAAACTTTTTGAATAATCTTCAAGTGTATAAACATCGTAAGATTATCTAGTTAGCTTATCTAGACAATCATTAGATTTTTGGAATAGTTGACTTTCATGAGCCTCAAAAAAGACGTAGGGACTAACTTAAATATTCTTAAGAGAGCTCGCATCTCTAATAAATTCAAGCCACACAGAAACTACATTTCAACCCCTTTGCGACTACGCTTCTGTCTGCACTTAATGTCCAATACCCAGTGTTGAACAATTTTCTACTATGCTATATTCACGATATTCACAAAAATTCGTATATCTCACGAACCAATAAACACAATCACATCGCAATAGGCTTAAAACCTCTGTATTGACAACTTTTAACACACACAAAATCATATTTGAAATTCTTCAACGCGTTCATGAGAACACCCGAAACACGTAAAACAATAATATTAGTAATTCTAGAACGTACACAATGCCACACAAAAAAATAAATAAAAAAATGTCGAAAAATTAAAAAAAAATGTTAGGGGTGGCAACCCTTGTCTCTTAGGGGTATGAAAAATAGATGTTGGCCTATTCTCAGAACTACCCAATAGGCACACACAATTTCATGAGAATCATTACAGTCAATTTGGTAAAAATTTTTTAAAAAAATTTTAGGGGTGGCAACCCTGGGCATAAAAATAGATGTTGGCCGATTCTCAGGACTACCCAATAAGCACTCAAATTTTCATGAGAATCGGTCCTGCCGTTTCGGAGGAGTATGGGCACTTACATTGTGACAAGCAAATTTTATATATCAGAAGAGAAGATATATTTGTTTTGGGTATGGCATTTTTGAACCATAAGCTAAACTGTTTCATTATAATATCGTTTGTTGTGTTCACTTTAGACGGACTTTAGACGAAGTCATATCTGTTTTTTTTCCCATTAGCTTACTTAAGATCTTGTTGTTTTTAATAGAGTTTCCAGCTAGGTGCTGCAAGGTTCTACATTCGATTTTCCTTTTATGAACTTTAGTTAAAAGCCTAGCTTTTTATGCTTGTCTTCAAGATCTGCAAGCATATTTATAGCTTTTAGATTAACTCTCTTTATCAACATACTTTCGTACAAAAGGTTACTATATAAGATATACCATATCTTCAAATTAAAAACGGTCAACATTGGTTTCGTGAATGTGCTTAAAGAACGTAAAAAACAATGATCGTCGCTTAGACGTATGGTTGTCTTTTGTGGAAAAAATGATATGAATATATATAAATAAGTGTTGATGAGAGAGTAAGCCCCAGCACAGGCCTTCCCTTTACTTTGACGTTCGTCGCTTAGACGTATGGAATAATTTTAATGCCGTACAATCGAAAGAAGCTCTATATGAATACTTCACCTTCCCCAACACGAGTGTAAAGTCCACCTCGTGCCTTCCCGCTTTCCATATCCACAAGCTTTAACTCTTGGCATATCGGTATGACTAGTTTATCATCTTAATCTATGAATTTTTTGCGTTAGGAGAAATGCAAGTTAGTTATTTTATAAGAGAGCTGAAATCAGTCAATTTTCAAAAAATATATTTGAAGGGACCTCTAAAAAGGCTTAGCTAAAGAACGTTTTGAAACAAATGAAAAATATATTTTTCTGAAGACTCTTTTATTCTAATATATACATATTCCCATGGCTCCTAAGTGGAGCATAGGGCCTCAAAGGAAATTTCCTTATTATTTGCTTTGTTTATTTTGGTTTCTGTAATCCGTTGATTTAAGATGAGTAGGGGATTGGCCTTTTGCATCCGATCCTGGATCCGGGGCTGCCGGTCCGCCTCCAGGCCGGCGTGGCGTAGGAGTTTCCTCCTCGCCTATGGAAAGGTTATCCCGCCTTTACTCGGTCGTCAGAGCCTCGTTCGTTCTAAACGGGGGGTACCACGTGAAGGTGAGGTTGACATTTGGGAGGGATAGGCTATATATTCGCGTCACCAGCCCCAACTGCCCAGCATAGATGTCGGCTGCTGAGCCCCCCCTTTATTCTAATAGTCATCAATATTACCATAAAATTAGGAAAAGGTCGATTCGAAATGCTCTTATTCGATTTTAAAAATGCTCTTAATCGCTTGAAAACGATTACGACAATTTGCAGACCCTTACGTCGAGGTTGCTCTCTCAATCGAAAAGTACTTATTTTCGAGTTAACATATGTCTAGGAAGTATTGGAGATCTTTCAAATTTTGGATTTTTGGAATAGGTTTGAGTATTCCTAATCAGTGTGCGTATTAGTCCTAAGTTGAAGCAAAGTGCCTGCTTCAAGAAGTTCAATTGAGTCTAAAAGAGTAATATTGATGATTTTAAACCAAAATTAGTCGGTCCAATGTGCTCCATCACCTTGGCGATTAGTACATACATCAATTTCTCACGCTATAATCGCTTAAAAGCAAAAATTTATTCATTCAAAAGAAGACCAACATTAGGAAAATTAAAGCAAAAGATGAAACAGTCTTAATCGATTTATTTGTCATCCTTATAAATTGAAGTTACATAATCTTAGTTCTAATACTTTTATATATACATAATTCGTACATTATATATTCATATAATAAGCTTCTAATACTCTCGGCAGCTTTTATTTTCTTACTAACTCATTTGGCACGTTACGAAATTCAAATTTCTGGAAGTAATCTCTTTTAATCGCCATGTCCTTGTCAATTTGCATTAATAAAATCACAAAATTTCTACAAAATAACAACACTACTAATTACACACCTGGAATTGGATTAGGCTGCTCCTGTTGGTTATTCTATTAGTAGCCAAAAATTTGTGCGTCCCAAGAGGTTGGACAAGTTCTAGAGTCCTGTACGCTTTTGTGGTCACAAATACAAGTTGACCGCATCCGGTCCGGAATGAGTTGGTTTTTGATGTTTTTGCCAGCACCGAATGATATGAAGGATATGACTTAAGGATGCGTTTGTTGTTTCGGGCCTAAGATGAGGCCGCTTGATCCCAGTGGTGAGTGCGGCCACAAAATTGTATTCTGTCAGATCGGGAACAGAGCTGGTGGCTAGAAAATAATTTTGCATGCATGTTGTGTGTGACGTTTATGCGTACGAGGGCGGGCTATAAAGTAATAGCGTGGAACATATCTCAGTTGAGCCTAAATATTCTTGGGTTTGGATTCCTTGGAATATGTTTTATGAAAATATCAACTTTTGATTGTCGATTAGACTCATATGCTATATACCTAGCATGAGAAAAACCGAATTGTGAAATTGTTAATCTTTATTTCTACCACGAGGTATCAAAAGACAGATTTCATATTTTAACTTAACATTATTTTCCAAAACATTGCTAGATGGAGTAAATAAAAATATTAACGATACATAAAGATGCCTCTCGGTTGCGTTTATATATCTTTTTAAGTAGCTATAAAAAACTCAAGAATATCAAATTTGGTCCCAATATCTTAACAAACAAACGAAACACAACAAATTTTGTTAAAAAATCGATTTTTTGGAAGATCGGCCCTATGGGAGCTATATGATATAGTCAACCGATTTTGTTCAAATTTGGCACATTGCTTAAGTGCTCTAAAAAATTTCCAAGCGCCAAATCTGGTTACGATATCTTTATTAAAAAACAAAATATAGCGAATTTTCTTTAAAAAAGTTATTTTGGCCGATCGGTCCTATGGGAGCTACATAATATAGTCAACCGATTTCGATGAAATTTGGTACAGTGATTGGGAACTATAAAAAACTTTCGAGTAACAAATATTTCTTAATAAACAAACGAATTATTCATCTAAAACTTTTTTTTGTCGAGGTCATCTCAAACACCCCTATGGGAGCTATATAATTTAACCCCGATATCAAAAAATAAAATAAACTTGTCTCCTTTGGAATAATATGGGATCTAATGTGAAAGTTTGGTAACTCTGGCTCTTAGCATGTCTGAGATCTAGGCGTTCAAACGGACAGACGGACGGACGGACAGACTGACGGACAGACGGACATGTATATATCGACTTCTCTATTCACCCTGATCATATTTTAGGAGCGAAAGAAATCGGGTGTTGTTTAAGGATAGGCTTGTTTTTTCAGAATGTAACCACCTAGACAAATGTTTTTCCTAAATTTGGGTAGCCAACTATGAGAAGTTGCCTGCTTCAACTACTGCTCAGTCTGCCCTCGCAAATTTGCATTTGTGTGTGCGCTAATATGCCTGCGTGTTTGTGTGAATGGCAGCTAATCAGTGGCTAGTGACCTGCTGCTGCTTTAACTGCTTCTTCTTCTTCTTCGTGCAGCAAATTTGGTCTGTTGCAGAGACATTTCTTGGGTCTGGTTTGGGCCTAGTTTCGGCCTGTGCTTCATCAGCTCTTTGGATGGCGAAGGCTTTTGCATTTGTGGTTTTCATGTCTTGTTGAGGTTTTCGCATTTGATTTGAAATTTTCACTTAATGAAGACGTTTAATGTCTTTGGCAGAGCACAAGTTTCCCGAGCTGAAAGTTGTTGTCGTTGACATGGATGTTAACGTTAACATTGAAACCGCAAATAAGTTGGCAACAGTTAATAAGGTTTTCATGTGTGAATGTGTGCATGTGTTAAAGTTTGCGTCTGAATTTCTTAACTTTGGGCCAAGATTTTGCATTGTTATATATACCAGTAGGCATTGTTGTAGACAGCTTGGTTGCGTCTTGGCCGTGTCATAAGTAGTCAGCCATGAATTTGAGCTCTTGGCTAGCATTAGCAGAAAGAGATAACTAAACTGGTTGTCTGTCTGTTGGTCTGATGGTCTGTCTAAATGTCTGCGTCTTCATCAACTTGTTTGTGGCAGACGGCCAGCATATAAGTATATATATATATATATATATAGTATATATGTACATACCTACATGGGCGCTTGATTAAATTTTTAAGACAATTTTCCACATGACAAAATGGCAAAAGAAAGCAATTATCCTTTTTACTTTACGAGCACACACACACACATGAAAGTTGAGATATATAGACATTAGGGTGTCCCTTATATGACAAAAAAATTTTTTTTTCGAATTTCGAAATGCATAACCTCTATATTTTTTAGTAATGCTATAAGGTACTGAGATATAAAATTTGATCAATCTATCATAATTGCAACCCGTGCCGACCGAGCTTTAAGGTTTAGTAAAAAACGTGTTTTGTCCTGAAATTTCGGTCTGCTATAAAATCACTATAAATGCAATGAATTAAGTGAATTAAAGTAAGAAATGAATTAGATGAACATTAATTTTTAATTAAAAACATAAAATAATACCAATTATTCAGGGTATCTTCTTTTGAGAGTAGTTTTTTTACAGTCCGGATACAATTTTCTATGTTCCTGAACACAGCGCTGCAAGAACTGTTTTAGTTCTTCTCCAGCCTTGATAAGTCGGTTGAAATCTTGCATTAATTTAACAGGCCTTTCAGCAGTATCATTTACAACTCTCAAATAACTTATTCTTTTTTTTAGCTTCCACAAAAGCAGCTTTGTTATTCCAAGAAGATACATCTTCAAAAAACTGTTGTCGATCTGCAGTCGTGATAAAAATTGTTTGCTCTTTTCCGATACGAAATCATCCAGTGTTTTCTCTGAAAAAAAAAGTTAAATAACAAATAAAAATCAACAACAATTTTGAAAATATATCAAAAAGTCATTTTACCTTCGCAATATACTTTTTGGGTCAGTTCTTCTTTCGACGGGTCACAGCGTTTGCTTAAATCTGAGGTTTTGTCCCTGTTGAAGTTGGCAATCATTTTCTTCTTAGTTTGGTTATCAACTTCATCTTCAAATAGTGATAGAATGACTGTCTCTTCACATAAATACCACAAGTGATAGCTTAACTTGCTTATAGAAGCTTTAGAGATTGTTGCATCAACTTTTTCGAACTCTTTTAACATCTTCAAGAAGCGTAAATCTTGGTTAGGTGCTTTGGTCACCACTGGACATTCGAGCCAAGGCTTAACATACAACATTACGACAAATAAGCAAACATCTTGTAGGGCCTTTTGTCCTTCGCAGTCATTCAGCATTGTGACTTAAGTAAACATATTTTTGAAGAATAGATCGCTCTCGCCGTCCAGCTTGGCTGATACATAGCTCCGGGGGGCCTTAGTTTTAATTTTTCCTCTGTGTCTCCTCCTAAAAATATTACGCACAGTTCGACCAATTCGCGGTAGTCATCTCTTAAAAAACCCCTGTCTAATTCTGCCTTACAAAATAGTAACAAACTTGAATGTCTGTCTCGGCAACACATTCTTTTACGAAATTAAGAGATTGTTCAATTTTACTATAAACAATGTTTTTTCAATTTTCTCTGAACTTTTTGAAAATCGAAATATCTGGGTTACTAGTAATTTGCTTAATCTTGGTTTCAAAGACAGCTTTTAGAAGCAATGCATAAACATGATGACGACAGGCGAAAAGCAATAATTCTCTTCCTAAAGTTTGCTCCAAAATAGCACAAGCTCCATTGAAACGGCTCGTATTGGAAGCTGTTATGTCGCAGCACATTATTTGTACTTTATCGTGAAGGTTCCAGTAAAAGAGAGCTGTTGAGACAGCCTTAGATTGATGTTTTCCAGAAGAACTTCTTCCAATCCGAGTAATAGTTTTTCATCCCAATGGACTGTGACTATGTCGGGTACATTGTTTTCGAAGTCTTCTTCCGGTATAGCCTTTAGAGCGCGCGCCGATTCACGTTGAATGTCTTCAATCGACTCAAAACGGTTTCCTCGGACTGATCTTTTGAGTTTTGCAAATAGCCAGAAGTCACATGGAGCCAAATCAGGTGAATAAGGTGGTTACGGAACGATATTGGTTGCATATTTGGCGAAAGAGTCACGAAGAATCAGTGCCGTTTTTCGAGAATATTCTGCATTTTTGAAACCAATCGAGACTTGGCACGTTTGAGGCCCAAAACATCATTCAAAATGGTATTAATTGATCCTTTTGATACGCCAATTTCATCAGCAATGTTTCTTATAGTTAATCGACGGTTTTCAAGCACTAATTCTTTTACTTTTTGGATGTGAGCATCATCAGTTAAGGTCGATGGTCGACCAGGGCGCTCTTCGTCTTTAAAGAGTTCTCTACCTTCTTTGAACAATTTATACCAATCATATGTTGTTGATTTTGATAGAGCTCGGTCCCCGTAATCCTTCTTAAACATTTTTAACGTTTCTGCAGCTTTTATTCCATTCAGGAAACAAAATTTGATCGCATTTCTTTGTTGAATATTTTTAGACGTTGTAAAAATCGCCAAATTCACTTTTTGTGTCGCACCAAAATAAGCGTAACTCAAACACTAATGAATATTTTGACATATAATTTGGCATGGAAGTTAGTAACAGTTGTTCCTACTTAAACAAAAAAAAATTGAGGGAAAAAATTTAGCCCGCGTAATTTACATCGAAAAACTCCTACTAGTTTTTGTGCACAGTAGTACGCAACTTGTATGAACAAGTTTAAATAGCAAGTCGGCACGGGTTATCGTTTATAAATCGAAGTAATATTTTTTTGTAGACAATATAGGGTTATTACGCGAATTTTATGAAGGTATGCGTAAAAAAATATCGAACTTGAAATATAAGGGACACCCTAATATATATATATTTGTACACATATATTTTTGCGAAAATAAGCGAGAAATTTAAGCTTGTCGCTGCTGACAAGCGACACCCAACAAAATACCTTCTATCTGCAATACAATACGTGTAGTACATAAGCACGACATTCCTAAAACATATATGTACACAGGACTCCCTCCCCCTCTCTCTCGCTCTCTCTCTCTCTCTCTCTCTCTCTCTCTAGAGTCGTCCTCGTCATTGTCGTGTGTTTATTGTCCTTTGTCAATTGTTGCCTGACTGCACTTGGCACTTGGCATTGTTACAAGTTTTTTGATAGAAGCCACTACTCTTTGCTTTGCTTCCTTCCAGGCTTACTTGGATATTGCCTCAAAATTCGTTGCAATTAGGCGCATAAACATTTTCATTACCCCAACGCTGACGTTGTGACGTCATCGTCATCGCCACACTCTCGTCGTCACCCTTGCCTACGCTCTCGCTTATGCTCTTTCGTCATCCAAGTTGGTAACTTCAACTTTCACATCAACTTTCAAGTTAAAAGTTTCGGCTTTGTTTGCAATGCATAATGAAAACTTTTTGGCCGTACTTCCCAATGAGTTTACCCATCAAATTTGTTGTGCGGCTGAGCACCTAAAATGCGGCTACTTAGCAGCTTAGCAGTGCAGCAACTTTTGCACTTGTCGAATGTCAACACAGAAATCTACATATAAAAAAAAACTTGCTAAAATGAGCGAAAAAAAATGAACAAGAAAGCCAAGTCCAGCGTTTTAGAGAGCTACTTACCAAACATATCATGCTTAAAATTTAATTGTATGACGTCATGGCGCAAAAATTGCAATGGACGACATGAGTTTGATGCGAAGAAACTTTCGATTAGTTAAAGTTTTGGTAAGGTTTGAGTTTTTTAATAAATAATAAGTAATTAAAATTAGCGATGATATTGGGTGATTCATTAAGACCTTTTTTTTTTTAATGATTTGGCAAATGAAAATTTCAAAGGAATGGTAGGATCTTTATTTATGATTTCGAAAGGATATTTTATGGCATAAAAAATAATCTCTTTCCAATGTTGGCCGCAACGGCGTTTTAAATGGTCCATCTTGAAGGTCCAATTTTCCATGACTCGTACAAGCATTTCCACTGGTATTTGGCCAATAACACGAGTAATGTTGGCTTCCAAGGCCTCAATCGTTGCTGGTTTGTCCACGTAAACTTTTGGCTTTTCGTAACCCCAAAGAAAAAAGTCGAGCGGTACAAGGTACGGGTTCCGTACGTGATATTAATCGCTCACCAAATTGACCTCGCAATAGAGCCATTGTTTCATTGGCAATGTGGACCGGAGCGCCATCCTGTTGGAACCAAATGTCGTCGAGATCACGGGCAACAATTTCAGGCAGCAAAAAATCCGTAAACATGGTACGATAGCGTGCGCCATTGATGGTAACGTTCGCACCTTGTTCATTCTTAAAAAAATACGGACCAATGATTCCACCGCCACACAGACCGCACCAAACCGTTGTTTTCCTTGGATGTAATGGCAGCTGGTGAACCTCTTCGGGTTGATCTTCTCCCAAAATACGGCAATTTTGCTTATCACGAAGCCGTGGAGCCAAAAGTGGGCCTCATCACTTAACAAAATTTTGTTCGAAAACAATGGATCCTCATCGATCTTACCAAGAGCCCATTCACTAAAACGGCGACGTGCAGGAAGGTCATTCGGCTTCAATTCTTGCCTGAGTTGAATTTTGTATGCTTTCAAGCCGAGATCCAACAAACCCAGTTCGAAGCCTCAAAAATTGGTCTTAAAATAAAAAAAAAAAAAACCCCAATAACACAAGCGCGCTAAGTATCGACAGTTTGCATAATGAAAACGTAGTATCTTGGAAGCCAAGTAACATCATCCGGAGTTGCATTGGACAATGTAGACTGCTGCCTTTGTTCAACTAAATAGATTCTGGCGAGAACCGAATATCCGGCGAAATACCAAAATACGAGTCTTCAACGCATGCATAAAGTCAGTGCTGTTGTATGGTTGTGAGACCTGGTTCATTACCAGTATTATTGTCAAGCAGTTCCAAACATTTATCAATCGATGTCTTGAAGCGAATTACGTATATGGTAGAACCGAACCATTAGCAATTTGCGTCTTTGGGAACTTTGCGAACAAAAATCAATCGAAATTGAAATTCGCAAGCGCAAATACAGTTGGTTGGGTTACACGCTGCGCAAAGATTATGATGAGATACCGCATGCAGTTCTGGAATGGAACCCAGAAGGCAATCGATCCAAAAGGCAGACTTATAATGACCTCGCGCACGACGCTCAAACATCATCGGGCTTCGAGCAATGGCGCGAAACAGAGATCATTGGAAATCCTTTGTTAATAACTTATGTGAATGACTACGTTTATAGTTTGTTTAAATTATGAATATGTCCTTAATAATAATAATTCCAAACTATTATGAAGCAATAAAAATGCCAGCCAGTTATCTTCAAAAGTCGTTATATTAAAACAAAGTAAAATAATCAGTTTTTACAACGAGTGAACACTCGTTGGAATCCATTCTATAAATAGAACACTCGTTGTTGCTTTTTGTAACGAGTACAAAGATAGGGTCAAGTGTGAAAATTCCATGGCATACTTTATTGGGCATCGGCTTCAAGTGAGAAATTTCCACTGACTTCTATCGGGCGGGAACGGAGTAGTTCGTAGAGACGTGGTCCAACATGCAGAAGGACCTGGGATCGAACCTAGAACGAACTACTCCGTTGGTCAGTCGACAACACTTTCATTGGGGGTTTGTTGTTGTCGACTGACGTGAGAAGAGGAGCAGAAGAAGAGGAAGATGGAGCAGCAGAGGAATCATCACATAACAAGCAAAAAATCCAAAAAAAAATATTAAAAACTATGTAAAATCAAAAAAAAATAAATAAATTAAAATAAAATTTTTTTTTTGGTTTTTGATATTTTCGCATTTTAATTCAAAATGAGCTGAAATTTTTTATGGACTCATTCATAAATATAACAAGCAGCAAATATGTATAAAAAAAAAAAAAAATTTATTGTATAACGTAAAATGGAAAAAATTGTAACCAATTTAAACAAAATATATTTTTATTTTAGAATTTGGTAAGGTCTTAACTGTTTTCTAGAAATGAAGTAGAAATTATTAATTACAAATTTTCTGAGTGTCTTAATTATTTTATGATAAGACAAACTTGATAAATATTTTTATTTAAAATTGTTCATAATTTAATTTAAAAAAATCATGTTATATGAAAAAATTATAAAGAAAATTCAAATTGTTTTTAGCAAGTTATGTTAAGGTCTTTATTGTTTTTAGAAACGAAGTAAAACTTATTTGCTAAAGTTTTTCTTAATTATTTCATTACAGGAAAATATGCAAAATTATTTTCATTTAAAGTCTTTCATATGAAAATTACATAAATTTTATTTTAAATTGACCATAAATGAACAAAATGTTTGGCAATTCCTTAAAAAATAATTATACTTAGTGAAATCATAATATTAATAGTAATATATTTTCGTTTATTATTAAATACTATTATTTACTTTGATTATAATTTTTGTTTTTAAACTGTTGTACATTTATTTATTGGCAATCAACAAAATACAATATTAATAGAAGAAATCAATCGATCAGACATAAAATAGCTCTGAAAGAAATAGCGATATGTGTACGAAATGACAAAAAAATTTTGTGTTTTTCGGGGTTTCGGGCATACACTTTCGCCTGTAGATTTTTCTTTAATGTACCAATTTTTGTGAATCGGAGCCATTTGGAAAGGTAGTCTACTATACTTTTATAAAAATACATAAAAATATATAAAAAATTTAAAAAATTCAAATTAGTACAGCTTTTATGACCTTATATGTGCAAACGTGTTTTGAAAAAAGTTCTTTTTCACTAAAAAAGCCATAAAAAAATCAAGCTATGTGAGGACAGTAAAAAAAACGGATTTTTCATGCTGAAACTATTGCCCTAACATAAAATATTTTCGGCGATTTTTCATCGTCGACTGGTGTATCCTAAGGTACTCCATAAAGCTGATATTCGAGCTTTGATGGAAAAGTTTTAATTTTGTTTATACAAAACCGTAAGCTATCATATTTAATTAGAAAATGCAAGAGCAAATTCAAATTTCGATACGATTTTTGATTTGGCAACGCTTCCAGAAATTTCGATCTTGTGACGTATTCGCTGAGAGCGAGACAGAAGTAGCACTAGAAAAACGCATTCTCCTTCTCTTTCACATTTGCACATAATAATGATAACTACAATTGCTTACGTATGGAGAGCAATATAAACTGCAAACTCTCTCTTCTCGCTCTTTCGGGAGCTATAAATAGAACGTACAAAGAGAACCTTCTATAAGAACTTTGACGTCGAATTCAAATATCCCACATAGACTAGTGGTTAGGATACCCGGCTCTCACCCGGGAGACCCGGGTTCAATTCCCGGTGTGGGAATTTGCGTTTCTTTTTTTTTTTATTTTAACAATTTTTTATTTTTGATAATATTTTTAATGTTGTTTATTATGGATAAGTCATCAAACTCACAAAAATTTATATAGTCATCATCGCTTTTTTATTTGTGTTCAAAATGGTTCAAGTGTGAAATTTCCATTGCATACTTTAGTGGGCATCGATAGGTTCAAGTGTGAAATTTCCAACGTTTACAATCGGGGGGGAACGGAGCAGTTCGTTGAGACGCGGCCAGACCAATGCAAACCAAAAAGGCCTAGGTTCGATCGAGGAACGCTCCGTTGGTCAGTCGACAGCACTTTGGGGGGATTGTTGTTGTCGACTGACGTGAGAAGAAATACGAATCAACTCTAGCAAGAATCCACAAGATTCAACTATAACAAGCAAAAAAAAAAAAAAAAAAACGTAAAATGCAAAAAAAAAATTTTTTGTTTTTAATTTTGTTTTGTCATTTAATAATAATATTTAATTTAATTTTTAATTTCTGTATTTTCAGCTCGACTCATAAATATAACAAGCAGAAAATAAAAAATATAAATAAAATAACGTAAAATGAAAAATATTATTTTAAAAAATTAAAATAAAATACTATTTTTTTTTTTAGAGTTTTGTAATGTATTAATTTTCTTTTAATGATATAAGAATTATTTTTTTAAATTTTTCTTAGTGCCTTTATTATTTATTTATTTATTTTATGATATGAAAAAATTAAAAAAAATATTTCCACAAAGTTTTACGTATAAAAATTACATAAATTTTTTTTTATAAAAAAAAACAAATTGTTTTTTTTAGAGTTTTCTGAGGACTTTTATTATTTGTTTTAATTTTTCTTAGTGTCTTTATTATTTTATGATAAGAAAAATTTTAAAAAAATTTGCACTTAAAGTTTTTTACTTAAAAATTATATTATTTAAAAAAAAATCCCGGAACATGAAAAAAATTTAAAAAAAAAATTAAAAACAAAATACAAATTGTTTTTTTTTAAGAGTTCGAAGGGTTTATTGTTTTTAGAAATGAAGTAGAAAATAATTGTCTCAAAGGCTTAATGCAAACGCTAATGACTTCGAAGGGGGACATGTCTTGGAACCATAGCTTTGCCAAAAAATCATATATGATATCTTCAGCTCTAAAATTAAAGTATTAAAGTGTAACTCAATTATGTAACTGGAGAGACATACCACAAACAAATTTTTGCATCCTGTATATAACCTCGAATATTTCAAAATTCTAATATGATGGGCAAATTCAGACGCCGGATTCGGACTCTACGCAGCAATTAGCACAGAAATTACCACTAGTTTTCGAACAGCTCCTCTGGTCTGCATAAATCGAGTACGAATAAGAAAGTTTCCTGAATAATATTCCCATTTTATTTTAACTAAGGGGTCCGCTACATTGTGCACACCGTATAAGGTGTGGCTATTACTTAGTATACCTTTTACCTCGATACGTTCAAGCATACGAATACAATCAGTACCACACTGATTTTGTTGTTGGCTAGTTAATTTGAAACCTTTTTTTTTGTCATTTCTGACATCCGAAATTAAGCACAAAAAATGTTGCTATGGAATGAATTATAAGATTTACTTAATTAAGCTTACTGTTAAAATAAAATTGAGGTTAATTAAATTACTCATCTTTCATGCAAAACTTTTTTGGCAAAGTAAAAACGAATTATTTTCTGCATTTGAGAATTTCATCAATTACCCATAAAAAATATGTTTAGTCGTTTATTTAAATAAAAGAAAAAAATATTTGGACATGTGTCATCAAGGATAATTAGTCGATATTTTTTTATCATAATTGACAAAGTGTTACTATAAAGGATATGTGTGTGCAAGGTTATGAGTATTTTTTTTAAGAAATTCAAATTTTTTGTTCTATATTTGTGCTATATTTAATTAAAATTGATATTATGTAATTTAACTTTTATATAAATTTCTCTACAGCAAGTAGCGTAAAAGATTTTTTTTTAAGCATTGGAATAGCATTCGCTGTATAGCCTTCTAGTTAAAAAAAAATCGTTTAATTTGGAGCTAAATAAATCGTTAACGAACGCCATTAACGTTGATGGACCCAACAAAGTAGGGACTAATGACAACGCACAGTGGGATAAATGATTTGAAATCTTAACAAAATCAATACAGTTTAAAATCACACAAATATTTTTAAAAGCTTCCTTATCCGTTAATATTAAATAGGATGCAAATAACAAAATGAAAATAGTTTAAATATAAATTATGTACATTATTTATTTACATTATTATGAAGTGAAAGTTAATTCTAAAATATAAAATTTTAGTAGCTAGATCAACGTGGGCAGAAAGTACGTAGAAAGAAAAAAAAGCTGACTAAACAGAAATGTAAAGTAATTTGATTACGAGAACAATTTTAATGCCAGTACGCAACAGTTCAAATCGCTTCAGAACAAAAAAAAACGCAATTTTATTGGTTTAAGAACAAATATTGTGTACCTATTATATAAATGTTTTTTTTTATTTTTCTAGTATTTTTTGGTATTTTTATGAACATTTTCAGCGGATACTTTAAATACTATTTTTGCATTAAATTAAATTAAATTTGAGACAAAAGAGCGTAAAAAAAAAGGTAAAAACTGGCTAAAAAGAAATGTGAAATATTTTCATTCTGATAACAATTTTAAGGTCAGTACGCAGCAGTTCAAAATGCTTTCGACCAAAAAATCCCAATTTTATTGGTTTAAGAACAAATATTGTGTGCCTATTATATAAATGCCATTTCATTTAATCTAGAATTTTTGGTATTTTTATGAATATTTTCAATATTTTCACTTTTAATACTATTTTTGCACAAAACCCAAGGACGGCTCTATTTTGTTCGGGTAACCGTACCGAATCCTTTTGTGTTTGAAACCAAACCTTAGGAACCTTTTTTTGAGATAAACTTCGTTCTTGTTCTTAGAAGCTACTTTTTTCTAGTATTTTGTTGACGTTGGCTTTTCTGGTAATTGTTGGTATTTTTGTGAACATTTTCAGCGGATACTTATAATACTTTATAAGCGATTGCTGTTGCGCTATTTTAACACAAAACCAAGTGACACTACTGTTGTTCCGGCCTCTACGTACTGCTTCTGTATGTCTTTGAAAGCAAACTTTCGGAATCTTTTTTTGTTTATAAAGTTCGTTCTTGTTCTTAGAAGCTTTTATTTATATGTTTTTGTGGAATTTGTTGCATTATTTTTGTGAACTTTTTTAGAAGATACTTGATATACTATCTAATGATTGTTGTTGCTGTTTATTTCTATTTATTTAAAATTTTTAAATTTATTTCTTTTTTATTAAAAAAAAAAATGTTTGATTTTTAGTGGTTTGAATTTAATACCTTCTTAATTAATGAATTACAGCCAATTCTTTTTTTGTACGGCTGCTATTTACAACAGAAAAAAAGACTTTTATTCTTATTTATTTTATTTTTATTTTATTTGAATTTTTTAATATAAAAATATTTGTTTTGCCAAATCTTTTAGAAATTTGGTTCCCAAAAAATTCCAGCTTTTAATTTATTTTCCCAACAGCTTAAGGATATAATTCAAATTGTATTTTAAACGGTTTTTTCTGGAACGTATTTACCATGGAAAAACAGAATTAATTGTTTATTTAAAAGCTTTTTTTCAGGGAATATTTTTTATAAAAGAAATTAAACACAAAGAAACAAACTTTTTTTATTTTCAAACAAAATTTTTTTTTAATTTTAGGGGAGGCTTTTTCAACGTTGGCCGAAAAGAAGGCGAAGTTTGGGAATTATTTGTGGCATGATGAAGCGACATAAAAGCTTCATGTTTTGATTACTAAACATGATTTTTGTTGCACAATAATTGGACGTTTTTATCTCAACGAAATTCAAAATGGCGAATGACAAAAGGCGGCTTTTGTCTGCCATCGTATTTTATCGAATTTCAGTTCTAAAGCCTCTTGTTGTGAAATAAAATAAAAAATATTTTTTGTTTATAGAAATCTATGAAATTCTGTATGGCTTATGTTAAATCCAAATGAGTTTTGACGAAAAATTAGCTAAAATTTGGATGTTTCAAAAAAAAATTTATTTTTAATTTTTTTGTGAATTAACCTTGCTTAAAAATAACAATTTAACAATTTTTCATGTATATTTTTACTTTAAGTTATACAACAAATGATATAATTTTAAACATGCTTTAAATGAAGGGCATCGGAATAACAGACCAAGACCTTGCGCTTGAAATTCTGATAAAAAAACATGGTTTCCTGAAAAACGCGTTTAAAACGCACGCGATTTAGGTGTGTTCAAGCTGCTGCATTCCTAAAAAAATTGATCCCATCGAAAAATTTTTTCGTACACAAACGAAGATGTAGCTTTGCTTAGCTTTGGGTAACAAAAAATACAATTTTTCCCACCAAATTTGGAAGAACATCCCCTTAAAATAATATTTATTTTTCATCCTTTCTTTGTAAAAGCATCTCCCAAAAATTAATTGGCCATCACCAAGATTGTATTTCTCACTCAATACGATTTCTCCTAAAGGTTAATAAAGAGCATCCAATATCTCTATTATCAATATAAGAAAAAATTTATAAAAGACTCGTAGCTGATAAAATTGAAGACGCGAATAATGACATCAACATTTATTTTCAAAAAGTTTTTCAAATTTGGTTTAATCGGAAATTTCAAAAAGTTTTTTACTGGCTTCCATGATTTTCTTTTGTCATCTCATACATTCTATGGTACCGGCATCTTCTTCAAGTCTTTCAACCCCGGTTGGGGCAAAGGGCGGCGACAAACTTCCTTCATCCTCCCCGATCTGCGGCCAGATACTTCAGCTGTGGCCACGTTTTACGCTGTGTTGCTGCTTCGGCCAATATTGTTGATTTCCAAGTAGTTCTTGGTCTACCAACTCGCCGTGTACCTTGAGGATTCCATTCGAAGGACTGCTTCACGATGCTGTCGTTTGGTCTCCTCAACGTGTGGCCAATCCAGCGCCAATTCCGCTGTCTAATTTCGACATCCAAAAGCTTTTGACTCGTTATGCGCCACAATTCTTGATTCGATATAATCTGCAGCCATCGGATCTTAAGAATGTATCGAAGGCAGCGGTTTACAAATGCCTGTAAGCTTCTCGTGATGTAGGTGGAGACTTTCCAAGTTTTACAGGCATACAGCAGTACAAATTTGATTGGATTTGAAGAGCCTTAACTTGGTGCGTAGGGAAATTTGACTAGAGTTCCATACTGAAGACAACATTCCAAAGGCGCTGCGGGCTTTGCTTATTCTGCTGTTAACATCCAGATCCGTTCCTCTGTCTGACGATACAGAACTTTCTAAATAAATAAACTGTTTGATCTCCTCAATGGGCGTCTGTCTCAGAATAATGGGTTGATGTGCTGAGCGGCCAGTGTGCATTATTTTGGTTTTGTTGCAGTTGATCCTAAGACCAGCCATCTCTCTATGCACTTGCAGTGATTGACACATCTCGTTCATCCCGCTGTTGGTACTTGCCAGGAAACAGATATCGTCAGCATAATCCAAATGCCTTAGCCTCTCAAAAGGTCTCCATTGGATATCGTGTCTCTCAGTTGTACCTACGGTGGCAGTCAGTACATCGTCTATCGCCAGTAAAAACAGGAATGGCGACAGAATATTCCCTTGCCTTACGCCCTGTCGCACTTCGAAAGAGTCAGAGAGTTGTCCATTATGTAGAACGAAACATCTTGCTGCATGATAGGACTCCTTTATTACAGCAACAGTCTCCTATATAAGGATTTCCAGATCCATTCGGAAAGGCCTTCTCAAAGTCTATGAACATAAGGTAGAGCGGTGACGTAAACTCAGTTGACTGTTCGAGTATTATACGCAGTGTGTTGATGTGATCGACACAGAACCGATCACTACGATGGTAGCGGCATATAAGATCATTTTCTTTCATACAAATTGGGGCTGCTTTTTTAACTTATCCGTAAATCCAGAAGCCATGGATCGAAAGCGAGTCAAGTTTTTAGTTAAACCTTTTATAAACGATGTCAATAATCTTCGAACTATATTGCCACTGATTTAATTCCACTTTCCAGCTTTGGAATATCTACAAATAATGTTATTTCATGTTTAAATCTCTTTTGAGTGCTTTCTTCGCTTGTCCAGGCCTATTAAACTTCAGATATAATTGTATTAACTTGCTCCAGTCTTTCGCAGCTTCATTTCCCATACAAAATGTATGCTACTTAAGTTTGTCAAATGGCAAATTAAGTAACATTTGACTTGGTAATTAAGAGCTTAAACGCAACAAAAAAAAAAACCGCGTCTTTTGATGCAATATTTGAAAATTGTTTGTATTTTTCACTGACTTCCAGGAAAAGCCGAGAAAAATTACAATAACAACAAGAGCCAAAGAAACTTTTCATACGCATTCATCAATGACAGGAGCAGCAGAAAGAGCAACCAAACAAAGACTTTGACTTTGTGTAGGTCGTTGGTGTGTGGTGTGGTGTGGTGACAAAGAAGGTGACGTCGCGTCGAAGGCGCTGCTCTCTTTTTTTATAGGGGGTGTCGTTTGCTCAATTGATGACAGTGAGCAGTGAAATTGAATTGAAAGTTAATGTTTAAATTAAAATGAAAAATTATCAAAAGTGCGTATAGAGGGGGGTGGGGTGTCACGGTGAGTGCTAGCGGGCGTAAGGGCATGGCCATTCAATACACGACTCATTTGATTTGATTTTTCGTATAAGGCACGTCTTAATACACAAATCAATTTCATTTTCAATTTCAACTTGTTTTTCTTTCTGCTTCTGCTCTTCTATTGTATTGCATACCTATTTTTTTGCGGTCTCCCAAATTATTTATGAGCTACCCCCAGAATGTGGATTCTTGGAGCGAACTGGCTGTTGTTGTTGTTATCTGCTCCTGGCTTTGATATGCACGCACTGGCCACTTCATTTTATTAATAAGCCGCATCAAAGCTCTGCGCAATCATTGACAAACTTATAGCCGCCACCCATACACACACACTCACACACACACACCCACTCCCTGCCAGCCTCATCCCCGTTGCCTACTGCTCTGCTCTGCTCTTCCTTCATTGTTATAAATGAACTCCCCTGGCAAGTTAAATATATGAGCTGGCACTGGCGCTGGCGCTTCCTTTCTTTGTTTGCTCGACTACATAAACTTTCGTATGTACTTACATATATATAGTATAAGATATATATTTATGTACCTATATATGTATGCGTGTGCTATTATTAGCCACTGTCTGTCTGTCTGTACTTGGTTGCTGTCCAGGACAAGTCGTATCATATATTATCGCATTGACGGCGACGGGCAATAAAATTAAAAGTCGCAGTTTTGCTTTAAAGCCCCCAGAAAGTTATATCGACATCGATGTCTTCAGGATCTCGCGGTAGCTCCTTGGGCTCTATGTCTTTGTTGCTGGCCAAGATTGGCGACCATTCAGCTGGACACAGCAGAAGTCAGGAGCAAGCAGAACGACATTGCATTGGTACTATTTATGGTTTGTCTGTTTTTCAGTTTATGTATGAGACACACACGCACACTCACACACACATACACTTTCGCACTTCCCAGTCCACACATATACAATTGTTGTCAGTGACGTAGATAGAAGGGATTTAGGGCAGTAAGGCCTATGACTCTCGGAGAAATATGATGCAATTAAATTGGGTGCTTTCCTTGAATTTAGAATAGAATATGTGCAAGTTTTATATTGGGCATTATATTTTTTTATATACTAATGGGCCCTGCCTCCTACTCGCTGCGACGCCAATATATATATATTGGTAAAAAAACCAGTTGATAATTTTGGTTCTGGGAAAATCGTTTCGACAGAAAGAGTTGGTTTTCGACAAAAAATAAAAAATAAAATCGATACTCACACTGGATAATACCAGTATCACTTATGTACGTACAAATCTTCAATATCGCTCCAACTTAGGGCCGCTGTATATAGAATTCTATCTATCTTAAGTAGTTAATGAGAGATAGCCATATAATTCATAAATGGGTAAATAATGGAATATTAGGGGAAAAAATCGCGTCAATCCTATTCGTCTTTTTAAGTAAATACTAGTGAACCAAGCAGAAGCTGTCCTATCCGATCGCTGATAGATATTTCCAAATGACCAACGCAACCAACTTCTTACAACAAAATCCCGAATCCGATTAAAACAAACGATTTGGTCATATAGATAAACAAATTCGGGCATATTAAAAAAAAAAAATGAAAAACTTGATAGAAACATTAAGTTCCAAATGGCCTTAAGAGCCTATCTTTTTTTACAAAAAATAAATTAATTTTGTCAAGTACTATAAAAAAAAATGGCGTACGTAAAGTCGGGCGCGGACGACTTTGGGATACCCTGTACCACTAGCTTGCAATAAAGTCCGGTTCATTCACAAAAAACAAAAAACAGAAGAATTTTTAAGCAAAAATTTTTTTGACCGATCGTTCCTATTGGAGCTGTATGATATAGTCAAGCGATTTCAATAAAATTTGACACAGTGCTTAAATACCTTAAAAAAGATCTGAATGCAGAATTTATTTCAAATATCTTTACAAACAAACAAAACACATCGAAATTTGTATAAAAAACGTGTTTTTGGACCGATTGGTCCTATGGGAGCTACATGATCTAGTCAACCGATTTGGATTAAATTTAGTACAGTGCTTAGGAACTATAAAAAACTCAAGAATATCAAATTTGGTCCCAATATCTCGACAAACAAACGATACACAACAAATTTTGTTAAGAAATCGGTTTTTTGGAAGATCCAACCTATGGGAGCTATATAATATAGTCAACCGATTTTGTTCAAATTTGGCACAATGCTTAAGTGCACTTAAAAACCTTCAAACGCCAAATCTAGTTACGATATCTTTATTAAAAAAAACAATATATTGCGAATTTTGGTTTAAAAAAGTTATTTTGGCCGATCGGTCCTATGGGAGCTATATGATATAGTCAACCGGTTTTGATGAAATTTGGTACAGTACTTGGAAACCATAAAAAACTTTTAAATACCAAATTGGTAACGATATCTTCATGAACAAACGAATTATCCATCTAAAATCTTTTTTTTTGTCGAGGTCATCTCAAACACCCATATGGGAGCTATATAATTTATCCCGATATCAAAAAAATAAAATAAACTTTTCTACTATGGAATAATATGGGATCTTATGTGAAAGTTTGGTTACTCTAGCTCTTACCATCTCTGAGATCTAGGCGTTCAAACAGACAGACTGACAGACGGACATGGGTATATCGACTTCTCTATTCACCCTGATCATATTTTAGGTACCTTTGGGGTGTCTCCGACGTCTCTTTCTATATATTACATATATTTTCGGCTTGCACAAACTTTAAATACACTTTGTATCATACGGTACAGGGTGTAAAAACTTCTAAATTGCCTTAAAAAACTATATTTTTTTATAAAAAATAAATTTTTTAAGTACTATAAAAAAAACATATAATTTTTATATAAAGCTTCTTAGCTTTCTATATCGCTGCCTCAGGGATAGGTAAGGTTTCTATTACTGTATGTTGCCAAAATGTCTCCCATTTGGATCTGGATTTACCAGGTGACGCAAGTTCTGAGCCAATTTCTATAAAGACTAGAGAAACAAAAAACACCTGTTCTTCCACCTGGTGGCAGATCCTGCGCTATTTTTAAAATTATAAAAGTTTCTCCAGTTATAAAATTACGATTTTGTTCTCACTTTCTCTCTTAGTTATGACAACCTTCTGTCTTTTTCCCCAATGGCAAAGGGCTATCTACGTCACTGGCGCTTTCTCAAGCACAGCAAAAAGCTAAATTTATTGCATTGCTTTTCTTAGTCTCTTCTCTCTCTCTGTGCTCGTTCTCCCCCACCCCCAACACTATTGTATCTCTTTGTCTGACTCTCTCCGCTCTCGCCTTTGGCACACATTTTGTGTTTGTCTTGCGATTTTGTTTTGTTTCTTTGTCTGCTTTACACGCGCTTCCTGTCGCCCTCTCGCAATCATTCGTTTTCTAGCACACTCCGCCCGCTCCCCACTCCCCCGGCTCCAACACTCTAGTTTTAGGAGTTTTGGGTGTTTTTTTTTTTCGTCCTGGCAGAGATTTTGGCTGCGGCTGCAGCATTTATTTCACTTGATTTTGAACAAAATTTATAAGTTGTGCGGCGCGTCGTTTATTTTGTTTTAATAGCAAAGCAATTTCGAATAAAGACATTCACACGATAGTGTCCCCTGTTCCTGCTGCGCTCTCTCTCTCTCTCGGCCAGATAAGGACGATTTGATGCCAAGGCCTAAAAGTGTGTTGCAATTTCTGTGCGGATCTTTTTGGTGCACTTTAGGTGAAATACTTTAGCACCAAGTTTTCTCTGTGTGTGCCCCAGGGCCAGGGCAGCTGCAATACGTACGTAGTAGGTACGTACGTATATATAGGCAGTAGTATATGGTATATTATATAGGACGAGTAGTTGAAGGACTTTGCGCACAATTTGCTGCAATTTGGCATTTTCAGTTGGATGGGCAGAGCTTTGGCCAAGGCTTAAGATACTTTTCAGCTTACTTGAAAACTTAACAGCTGAGCTTAACAGTTCAACATTGACGAGGGATAATAAAGACATTTTACCTATAAATTCGGCCTAAATTTATTTCAATATCAACAACAAATTTACCTGAGCTTACTTATATGTATATATAGGGTGTGTTTTTGTGAGGGAATTATCTGGCATAGACTTTGAACCTACACTTTTTGTGGGACATCAAAAGTTTTAGAGCCAATACTCTACGAAATCAGCTATCCTTATGTTTGTTTAAGGTTTTACGACATTTTTTGAATTCTCCGCCCAATACTCGTTACGTGACGATTAAGATTTATCAATTCATTTTGAGCACCTTCGATTAGAAAATTTGCTATTCAAATTGTGGTTAGGGCTTTTAACACAATTTTTGTAATCTTTCCACTACCCTCACGCATCTATACATAGACACACTAGAGGTGGAGAACTATCGATAGTCGGCGCCATCGATAGTCGACGATAGTAATTTTAGAAAAATCGATTTTAGAAAACTATCGATAGTCGAAGATAGTACCGTCCACAATAATATACATATTTAGTTTTAGATTTAAAGTTTGTTTAATTTTTAAACAAGAAAATTCATATACGATATTAAGGTTTTTTGATCCAAAAGTTTTGGCTCAAGAATTAAAGAATGTTCACATTTTCTTTTTTGAGCCTGGTTCGCCTCTCTGAAACAATTGGGCGAAGTTACACAATGCATCGACGATCTACAACTACCACTTGTCGATGCGATATTGCCAGTATCCGCCGCAATACCTGCAGCTGGAGTGCTGGAATCTGTGACATGGTTTTCCAAGCCAGGGTGGAATCTTTTCAGATGATCGTGCAAATTTGAAGTATTTCCGCTGGTTTTTGTACTTCTTTCCGCAGTTCATCTGAAGTTTTATAGAATTTCCATACTTGTGAGATTTTACTTTCCTTTTTTGTGTTTGCCTCTCGGTCGCCAAATCTTTCTCCGAGTCCGTGCTGCTGCAATCGCATGCCTGCCTTTCATCCCTCAACACACTGAGTGTGAGGGAGTCCCGACGTTGACCTTAAATTCGACACATAGTCAAAATACTTCATAACTACAGTATGAACTCGGTAATCGCAACCCTCGATACACGTAATTCTTCGATTTTTGCAACACTAAGAAATATAGAATCTTTTTTCCTATTTCTGAAAGAGCTTTTTGAGACGGCTATTATAATAAACATAAATAAGAATAAAGTGCAGACAACAATAATCGAGAGGTTTAAAAAAAAATATTTTTCTAGTTATATATAATATTTTTCCTCGGTGGTGGCAACCTCCTTAATAAGTGCCCAGATTTCTAATAGATGCGGTTACCGAGTTCAAACTGTATTTTAAAAGTAAGCTTATACCTCTTTGAAAAAGCGATCCATTTCTTTTTATTGAGGTATCACTGTTTTAACCAATTTTTTCAAAAATATTTTTTTTACAGACGCCACAAACAAACGCCCTAATTTTACTTTTTGGTGATGTGAAAACTATCGGAGAACCATCGATAGCACTTTCGGCACTATCGTTAATGTCTGGCTGCTATCGGCGGTAGCTCGATAGTGGTCAACCATCGATAATGCCGATAGTACTATCGATAGTTCTCCACCTTTTACTACGAAGTAGTGAATATAATGTGTTGTTCAGGTCAGATACGATGAAGATGACGTTAAGTTGAAGTCAAATTAGATTTATTCCGAAATTATCTGTATCTAATGTTGAGTGTATATTTTTATTAAATCTTTGGATTAACTTGAAACGTTTATTATAGAATTATGTTGATATTTCATTCTTTTCCTAATTTTAAAGTTGAACCGAAACATCATTAATAAAGAACCGTTTAATACCAAGTGTTGTTTATTTGGTTGATCAGTGAGTGGTATGCATATAAGAAAGATTAGGCGATTATGAGCAATCTAATTTTATCTAGTTTAATGCCAATTGCTGAACAACTGAGATGATGGCACCAATTCTACAGGACCCTGTACGTGTTACCTTTCATTTCGTTACGTGACGATTTTTCTTTAACTTCACTTTTGGCTCCATTAAAGAACTTATTTCCAAATATTTTTATGCAAACCCATGCAACAACATCTTCCGGATCTTTGTTCAATTTCAATTTCATTTTATTTACTTTCAGTACTTCTCATTTCGTTACGTGACGATTTCTCTACTGTTTCATTTTGAAATCTTTTGTTCCAAAAATGTTAGTTTTAAGCTGAGGTAAATCTTCCAATACAAATTTTGTAATATTTCCATACATATGCACCTCATTTCCTTATTTCACAATTTTTCTGTAATTTAACATTAAGCTTCTTTCCTAAAATTATTTTTAAAGCTCATACAACAACATCTCCCAGATCTTTGTTCAATTTCAATATAATTTAATTTACTTTCAGAACATCTAATCTCGTTACGTGACGATTTCTCTACAACTTCACTTTAAAATCTTTTAAAAAAATTTTATTTTCAAGCTATAGTATAAGCTTATACAGTTTTTTTTTTCCGCACGTATAACTCTGGTGCACACCTTATTTCATTTTGTTATGTGACGATTTTTCTGTAATTTCACTTTTGGCTCTATTAAAGAACTTCTTTCCAAAAATTGTATGCAACTTCATGCAAACACATCCCTGGTTCCATTTCAATTCAATGTAATTCTTTTTTAATATATCTCATTTCGTTACGTGACGATTTTTCTATTAATTTACCTTAAGCTGCTTTTTGGAACTTTAAAGCTATTTTCAATCTTAAATTTTAATCTGGCTCAAACTGCATCAGTTCAATTATAACCTCCTAAAGAATCACCCTATAAACAAAATTCCCTGCTTAAGGGCACAACTTTGCGACAGAAATAAATTTGTTTGTGGATTTCAACATAAAAAATAATGTTTATATTTTTACACTTAATCAAATTTGGCCTGCAGGATATCACTAAAAAGTGCGTTATATATATATATATACCATGTACATATATGTAAATATAATTTAAAAATGCTTTCATGTATAAGGACATATTTTAATGAGTTTTACGTCTGATTTCGCAAACAAAAAATTTATATTTCCTGTTGACCAGGCCAGCACATGACAAAACTAATATGAAAATTTTGTTTTTCTTTCATTTCCAGATATATAGAGCAGAGTAGTCCAAGCCCTGGGGCTAACGAGCAAACAAATCTCGCGGCCCACAAAAAACTAGAGAAGAAAGCTTGAAAAAAATAAAGAGCGAAAAAAAATATCAACCCAGGTAAGTAAAACAAAATTAACACAAAGGGCAAATTTACTCAAAAGTTCGCCTTCTATGTGTGTGTATATTTATGTGTGTGGGGGTGTTCATGGGCGTCACTGCGATGGGGGCGAGGTGAAGCGAGGGCTGGCCACTAAGCAGCCTCAAGCGCTCAGTTTTACAACTGCCGTGCACTTCAGCTAAGCCACTTAGTTTAGTTAAGCTTGCAAAAGGGAATGGGGGTAAAAAAAAGGGAATATATAACCTCTTAAAAAGGAAATATAAATTGTAAAAAAAAAATAGTACAAAAAATAAATACTAGCTTCAAAAAAAAAGTGCCAGGACTGAGTAAAGCTTTCCATGCTTTACTCCTGCTCAACTATCTAGTCAGTCAGTGAGTCAGTCAGTCAGTCAACGTATGTGCTAGAGCGAGGAAGCGCATTGCGAGGGTGGGCCAAAAAGTCTCTGTGAGAAAAGCGTTTTGTTTCTCAAGATAAAGCATCAAGCAGTGTATTATGCTTTTATATAGCATTGTAAGTTGTAGAATTTATCAAAATCTTTGTAATGTAATTTTTTTCTAATATCTATTTAAGAATAAATATCGGTAGCTTAGATCTGGAAAATGGAGTTGTTGCGGAACCACAACTAACAATATGTTCGCTTAACTCTGGTGCTTTGTCTTGATGAATAATAAACTTATTTTTTTTTTTGCTTGGTGTCAGCATTAAAATAATCCGATAACTCCGAAATACATAACTCGATTCTGGTACATCCTCCTTTAAAATGCGAGAGTTTGCCAATGGCATAACAAAATTGCTATACCAAATATCGGTATACGAAATATTGCTACACCAAATATCGCTATATGGAATATCGTTGTACCAAATATCGGTATTCAAAAAATTGCTACACCAAACCAAATATCGCTACATGAAATATCGGTATACCAAATATCGGTATACGAGATATCGTTATACGAAATATCGTTGTGCAAAATGTCGGTACGCTAAATATCGCTATACAAAATATTGCTACATCAAACCAAATATATGAAATATCGGTATACCAAATATCGTATACGAGATATCGTTATACGAAATATCGTTGTGCGAAATGTTGGTACGTATATATTTCAATATTATATAATATTATATTCCATATTCCTTGCGTTGTGGACCAGAGTTTTTACAGATACTTGAACCATTTTTTTTTTGTAGGGGAATTTTAAATTATTTTGCCTAAAACATCGCTAAAATATGACGATTCTTGCAAATGCAGATGACGTACAGAAAAATGCATCCCAACATTATAAAAGAGAGTCAGCAACCTTTCAAATTCGTTTTTTCAAATAAACGAAAATGTAAGTCAGGCATATTTTCGTATTGAAACTATCGTTGAGTAAATAATAAGGTTTATTTTATTAAAAATTAAAAGTACAAACCTATTGAAATGAAATTAATTTATAAATATACTCGTCAATAACAATGGCTGCACTGTTATTGAACTTGTGACGTCACGTTAGTCTGGTCTGGCTTATAGTTACGCGTTTTAGGATGAATAAAAGCATTTTAATTTATCGGTATTTAAGCTTTCAAAACTTGGTTTATATAAATTTTATTTCTGAATATATTTGCTGACATTTATAAAGCCAATTTTTTATCTAAAATGTAAACTTCAAAAAAGTGCCACCTTTCATAGTAGAGTCATGTGAAGTTGATTTTTTTATATTTTTGGAATTACTTATTTAAAAATTGTTAAAATCTTTCAATTCAAACTAATTCAATTTATTTCATGCTTTTCATTTATATTATTTACAGTTTACGTGAATTCTTATATAGTAACTATAAGAGTTTTTATAAAATTTTGTTTTCTATTTAATATTGTATGACTTAAAGAAATTTAAAATTATAGGATTATAATATACAAGATTGTGGAAAAAATTCACAAACCAACTAAACAAATTTTCTACTTTAAAATCATTCAAATCAATTCATTTTTAACTAAAACAGCCTTTTTTTTAGGTATTAATAATACAAGTTATTATAATTTGGTGTAAAAGAAAAATATTTAAACAATTTCACTCAGCACGGTTAACAAAAGATATTTGCTTGAAATTTTAGAAAATTATAGAAAAATATTTTTATGACCCTAATCCTTTAGAAAATTAGTTTCGAAATTCCGCTTATAAATTTATTTCACAGCAGCATAAGTTTTTACTTTATGTTTTTTTCTTTGTAAGAATTTTTCTGGAATAGAATTAGATATTCTTCAATCTTGAAAAATGTTTGATATTCGGGCTAAATATAAACAAATTTCAAGTTCGAAAACCATTTTTTTTATTAATAACTTTGAATAACGAAAGCCGAGCTTTTTTATTTATTTTTTTCGCTTTTTTATATATTTTTTTATTTATATAATTTTTGTTGGCCGATGCCTCTTTCTTTTTTGCTTTACTGTTTAAATCTGAAAGAAACTAAATTTTATTACTTCTTATTTTGGAAAATATTTTCATTTTGAGGCGAATTTTCAAAACAATGTCGTTATTTACGGGATCCGTTAAGTATTTTTACCTGTTGGCTGCGGAAAACGAACACAAATAATTCTGTTCATATTTTTTTACATAACTCTAATCATATTTCCCTTACTCTTTTTTAGCACAACTTTACATCTCTAAAGGAAAATTATTCATGATTAAGCTTTCCTTTTTACAAGGGACATATTTTAAGCAAGATTTGAATCATAAAAAAATGATATGCAATATATGTTTTGGGTTGATGTTTCCACTAAATCCAAAAATGAAATTAAAAATATTTATCAATAACAATTTTACTTGAAATTAGCGCAAATAGAATTTAAAAATATCAGAAAATATAAAAAGTGTGTTTCAGTTTAAAATCGTTTTTAATTCCTCTTGCAAAAAATCAATCATTTTCAAATCACACAAAATGCGTTTTTATGAAATTGGAAGCACCAAACATGTGATTTCAAATCGTATTCGAAAAATATGTTAATAAAGTAGGTTGACTCGAATTGGAAGCGCTAGCAGATAAACCTTTGTCTTATATTTTATACATAACTAGTAAGCTTGGCAGACGTTGTCCTGCCCTACCTCAGGTTTGAACCCAAGTTGCTTCCGCAAGATATTTCAGACCGAATTTAAGGAGAACTACGAAGTAATTCAATACTCATTGATAAGTTCATCTCTCGATGAGACAAAGTTACAGAAATTTTGAGGAAATGAAATCAATCCGCTCGATTCGTCGACCGATACTCGACCATTAACGAAAGTCAATTGCTCAGAGAAATTTTCAGCAGGTGTATCATCAAACAAGGCACTTCTCACAAAGTTTCGTATCCTTCATGCAATATGGCTTTCTCGGGAAAGATTCGATCGTCTTGGTGGCTGCATTGTTAATGATGATTCAAAGAGAATACAAATTACTGATGATTATTTATTAAAAAATTAATATTATCAAGTTCTCTACTTAACCATAGACAAAATTACGTTTAGCTGTCATTTGCTTCATTTACTTCACGGAAACGCGGTCGAACGGGATAAAGATAAACGGGGACTATAAGAGTCCCTATGTCCGTCTCCTGTTTCTAAGCTACCTCTCTACCAATTTCCAGCCAAATCGGTTCATCCGTTCTTGAGTTATAGATAGTGTAACTAACACCACTTTCTTTTATATATAGATATACTAGTGGGCCCGGCTGACGTTATCCCGCCCAAACTTATTGAATACCCTTAAAGTGTATAAACATCGTAAGATTCTCTAGTTAGCTTATCTAGACAATCATGAGATTTTTGGATTAGTTGACTTTTATGACTCTCTAAAAAGCCGTATCGACTAACTTAAGCATTCTTAAGAGAGCTCGCATCTCTAATAAATTCATGCCCATTGCGATTACGCTTCTTTCTGCACTTGATGTCCAATTTTCTACTATGCTATATTCACGATATTCACAAAAATGCGTTTATCTCACGAACCAATACAAACAAATGCATCGCAATAGACTTAAAGCCTCCGTATTGATAACTTCACCACACACAAAAATCGTATTTGAAATTCTTCAACGCGTTCATGAGAACACCCGTAACACGGAAAACATTAACATTAGTTAATCTGACACAATGCCGCACAAAAAAAAATAAATAAAAAAATTTGTCGAAAAATTAAAAAAAATGTTAGGGGTGGCAACCCTTATCTCTTAGGGGAATGAAATGGGGTATTAAATAGATGTTAGCCGATTCTCAGACCTACCCAATAAGCACACACAATTTCATAAGAATCGGTACAGCCAATTAGGAAAAATTAAAAAAAAAAAAAGGTAGGGGTGGCAGCCCTGGGTATAAAAAGTAGATGTTGGCCGATTCTCAGACCTACCAATAAGCACACAAAATTTCTTAAGAATCGGTCTAGCCGTTTCGGAGGAGTATGGGCACTAACATTGTGACACGGGAATTTTATATATAAGATATCAGTTAGCAGCCAAGTTTTTGCGTCTATGCGTTTATCTGAACAATATTTTTTCAAAGCCTATAAGAGTAAGAGTATCCATAATTTTATCAAAAGATGCGCATTATATGGAGGCAGATTAAGTGTCATAATTTAAGTTGATATCTTATCCCGTTCGCCCAAAGCTGACATCAACACCTTAAATAATTTTTTATAGCCTCTCGAAACTGGACATAATTACTCATCTTCGTAGTAAGAATAGTTTTAAAAAAATTTAAGCAATTTAAATATATTTTTTATTATATATACATATATGTAAGCTCATGTAAATTCTAACACAAAAATCTTACCCCTAATAACTGCAGGAATTAAAAAGATACAAGATATATTATTGTTGGATTTTTTTGGGTGCAAATATCCCCTAGTATTTACTCAAAAAAAACTTTGTTCAATTCAATTTCAATTAATAAAACAATTAATCGCATTATATGCAAATTTATAAACTTTTTGCAAAAATTGTTTTCGTGCAATTTTCGCGTTCCAATTAGCTGCAGCCCGCTGTTAAGCAATATTTCCCACAATGATAGCCAAGTCACTTACTCTTTGAACCACCCTCGACTGACAAACGTTGAGATTTAGCCGTTTAACGAGTTTCTGCACTCCTTCGTCTGTCTGACTCCCTCTCTCCTATCATTTGCTCTTTTGCGCTTTGCTGTTTTATTTTTTTTATTTTTCCTTTTTTTTTTTGTATGCTAAGTGAAATTTAATGCTGTGGAAAATTGTAAGATTTCAGTACTAATATTTATTTTAATATTTTTAAGCACACACCCCACACACACACACACACACACACATGCAGGAGTGTAGCTGCACCTGTGTATGTTTGTATATGTGCTGTGAAAGTGTGCGGAATAATTTCATTTTCAATTTTCTAGACAAGCAGTGCGCCTGGAGCAGTGCAGCAGGGGATTCCACTGCTTCAAGTTGGTTGGGTGGTTCCCCTCGTTGACCGCTCTTGGAAAAGTTTCGCTGACTTTTCGCTGCTTGCCACACACACACACGAACATATATGTACTGTGTAGTACATGAAATTAGTTTTTGGGCACATTTTATAGACCGGCTTTCTGGCGCTCCTTGGCTACGCGGCATTTATGGCTGACCCTGCTGCCGGTTATGCCCAAAAACCAAATTGCCAAATGATATAACCACAATATTATTACCAGTTTTTCATTGTTTGCGTGCCGTTGGTTGGTTGGTTACCCCCCCTAATCTTGGTGGGCACTGCACATGCACACACGTATAAAATGCATAAAGCGAAATCCTTGTGCCTCCATTGCCATTAAAATGGCCAAAAATGATCGCAGTAGCTGAGTTTTTCGAAATTTAAACAAATAAATTTCGGTTGCCAACGTGAGCGGGATTTGATTGTGGCTATAACAAAGTTCCTAACTACTTGCGATTGGATTGCATTTTAGTGTTCCAGTGTCTGCACTCACCTAGTAATGGCAATCGTAGAAGCTCTCAAATGCTTCCAAGTGTGTTATTTAAGGGGCGTAGGCGTAGAGGACAGCGGCTTAGTCCTTGCATCGGAGCCACTCAAAAATGCAGTTAATGTTTACAATGCCAACTGCAGTGGCAATAAATTTGTAATTGTGATTGATTTTTTTCGTGGACATCAGAAATATAGGGTGACCAGGAATTTTAAGGAAATAACAAGCGTGGTAGCTGTGAAGTGGGTGTGATTTTGGGGCTAGACTTTAGGAAAAGAGTAAGAGAATTCTCGTTACTAACGGCTCGGACTAATGTCCCTAAGAAATTTGATCACATAGTAAAAAACAATTAACTTCTTCTAATTTGAGGTATCAGCATTTGTTTTAAAGTTACATATTTACCTGTTTGTTATGTCTTCGTCAAGTATTTTCTCGAGCGATTTGAGAAGGTAGGATGTAAGACTGATCGGCCGAAAGTCCTTAGGGTAGAGGTGGCTGGTCTTTCCTGCTTTGGGAATGAACACAACCTCTGCCTCTCTCCACGCAGTAGGCACATAACTAAGTCTTAAGCACCCTTTAAATATTGCTTTTAGCCAAGGGATCAGCAAGTCCAGGGCCTGCTGAAGCATGGCAGGAAAAATGCCGTCTGGTCCTGGTGACTTGTATGGGTCGAAAGATCTCAACGCCCAGTCTACCTTACCATGAGTGATTAGGCGCTGTATTTCAGCTTCGTCGCTGCTGTTTGTTGAATATTCTTGAGAATTGTTACTTGTAGGTACAGTATTTCCAGGAAAGTGTACCGAAACCAGAGCTTCCAACAATTCCTGACAACTACTCGTCCGGTTACCACAGTTATCGCGAATTAGGCCAGGAACAGAAAGCTGCTTTGATAGGAGATTCCTAAGTTTAGCCGTTTCTGTTACCTTTTCGATACTGCCACAGAAAAGGTACGGTTGCTTTCTTGAATTCTTTGAGTGAATCTTTGTTCTCCTCTCAACACACTTCACTTTCTGCCTTCTTCGCAAGCTCGAAGATTTCTCGTACGTAATGTCTTTGAATGCCCACCAAGGTGGCTTGGACTTACGTTTTGCACGAGTAACAGGACAGGATAAATGATAGGGACTGTTAAGATTAGAGGTAAGAGTTGAATCGGTTGTTCCAAGCGCAACCGGAGAGCTACTAACTATAGGTTTACCAAGTTTACGTTGGAGTGTGCGTCTGTACAGGTCCCAGTTCGTATTCTTAGGATTTCTGACAGGCGTTGTAGCGATTTTGGCGGTAAAAGCGAGTGAAAAGGCTAGATATCTATGGTCAGAAAAAGAGTATCCTAAGTAAACTAAATTTCTTTTATTCTTGTAATAAAAATTTAAAAAAAAATTTAGTTGTTTCTTTAATTTGGGCTTTACACATCTAATAATTAACCAATTGTTTGAGCAAAAATTTATTTACGCCACTTCTAAAATTTTCAATTATACCCTAAAGAACTCCGGCGTTTATTGAGTACAGTTCCGAGTGCTCATCAGCATATTGGACATAAAATTTTCTGCCGTTGAGGTAACATACGACTTAAAGAATAAGAAATACGGTGCAGAAAGCCATTTTTTGATTTTATAAAGTACTCCTGCGTGCTAGACTTTGTGAAATGTTTGCTGAATATCCAAAAATATCGCTGCGCTGTACTGTTTGTTTTCAAATGCATCCACTATATTTTTAACAATACGATGGCATTGTTCAATTGTACCATGGCCTCTTCTGCACCCAAACTGATGTTCGGGTATAATGTTGGTGTCCTCTAAAGCCACTGACAATCTTGTCAAAAGTATTTTTTCAAATAAAGTCAAACTTCGTTTTGTGCGGGAGATAGGTATAGCAGAAAAAAAATTACGTAATAAAAAAAAATTCTCATGTAACTTTAAAAAATTATTTCTCAAATAAGAATTAAAAAATATTTTTTTATATGGTGAATGAGGACCGCTTACAAAAAAATCTTATTTAGAAAAAAACTCAAAAACGGTTCGTTCTGATTTAGAAAATGCGCATGCAAATATTTTTGAATATTTCCATTTACTATTTATAAACACCAAACCAAATGTTGTATATTATAACTACGATTACTATAAATTTCTTGACTCGTAAGTTGACTATAGAACCTCAAGAATTAATTAAAATCTAACTTTGTTTCAAGCCACTGTTAATAACTTCGTTTCAGATAAAATTGGCTTATTGGTTATACTCGTATCTTCTTAAAAATCACTGATATATGTATAAATCAAAAATTGAAAAAATATATTTACATAAACTACCTGGCGAAAAGGCATAATATATGACATCATAAATTAGGATAGGTGGCATCACCTTATCATCTTATCATGGGCTAACACAATATTTAGCTAATAAAATCGCACAAAAAAAATTCGCACAAAAACAGGTTTGACTGTGAAATGATTTTATCTGCGCAAAAAAGCTAAGCTTACTGTGGTCTGCTGATGATGAACTGATGATGAAATTAGCCTACAAAAAAATCATGCGGCTAATCGCGCTGATAAGTGACGTCACGTTCTGTGCACGCGTAACCTGATTCTAGCTCATTTAAATATCATAGTGACCAAACGTGATATAATTAATAAGGTAAAGCAAGTTGGCGCTCTCAGTGCCATACATTTTGTGAGAGCAAAAACATGCGAGAGAAGCAGCACATAAGCTGACGCACACACACTGACACTCGCATCAACAATGATAAATATGGCACCAACTAAGAGAACCTTAAGCAAAACTCTTACTCTGCCGTATTAATTCTACCATGTATTGACTCTAATGCACAACACGAAAGAAGGATCATATAAAAGCCAAGGAGAGCAAACTTTGCTCTTAGAACAGAAAGAGTGAAAGAGAGCAATCATTTAATTATTTAATTATCATATTGACCAAACGCAGCTGCAGCTTGCATATTTAAAGCTTCTCTTAGTGCACTTAAGAATTGTTTGTGTAATTTGACATATTTTGCTTTCTCTTTAAAATTTGGCGAAGCTTTTTCTCTTGCGCATGCTCGTTGCACTCTTTCGTCATTGGGCGGCTTCGGTTTCGTGCGCGTCTAAGTAAATATGCAGTGCGTGTGTGTGAGTGCTAGCGTGTGTTGGTGATATATATTTACACATATGTAATAACACGTGCATAGTGCAAGCCGGCGGCAAAGCTGCTGTTATATACAGTGCGTAAGCACACGTAAGCTGTATTTGCTGAATGTATACTATATATACATATGTATATGTAGTGCAAATCTTAATATTTTTTTATTTTTTATACATTTTTTTTATGTGTTAATGTAATAAATTGTATGCAAGTGTGTGTCGTGGTATCGTTTAATGCGTTTCGTTCGTTGAGTTTTTGTGTCTTAGGAGCGCAGAAATAACGAGTGATTTTTTAAGAGGTAAAGTATTTGATTTAAAAAAAACACAAAAAATTGAAAAAAATGTATGAAATCTTTATTCGAATCGATAGAATGATCAATATAATTAAATGTTTGAAAAGATTTCATGCAAATGTTGGCCGCGGCTCCGCTTTAGATGGCCCATGCGCAAGGTCCAATTTTGGCACACTCTCTCCAACATATTGACTGGTATTTCACGAATAAATGCTTCAATATTGGCTTTCAGTGCGTCAATCGTTGCTGATTTATCCCTGTAGACATGAGCCTTAACATGGCTCCACAAGAAATAATCCAAAGGCGTTAAGTCTTACGATCTTGGCGGCCAATTGAAGGGCACCAAACGTGAGATAAACTGCCACCGGTCCATAATCCACAGCAAAAATTGACTTTTTCGGGTTGCATTGGTAGCTCTTGCAATGCTTCTGGCTGGTTTAATGTCCAATAATGTAAACTGGGCTCGAAATTTAGTCAGAAGCTTACGAATAGCTCCTCAGTAGGACAACCAAACTGCCTATAAATTGGAATAAGCGCGCTATGCACTTTCTTAACCGAATTTTGATAGTAAAATTCAATAGTTTGCCAGCGTTGTTCATTCGCAAGACGATTCATGGCTACAATAAATTATAGACCAAACTGAACAAGTTTGACAATGACACAAGACACGATTCACGAGCGATCTGTCAAAAACAGTGTTGTCAAAAAGATTATTATTATTATTTTGACATGTTCTAAAAAAAATAAAAATTTAAGAACTTAGTCTATCTACAAAAATTTTCCAACTATTTCTATTTCGTGCTATTGCTCGAAGTTCGCTGACAGATTTGTTCGTCCCTCTCCTAATTGACCTTCGCCATGTACTTTTTGGACGTCCGCGGTTTCTTCTGCCCTGGGGGTTCCATTCTAATACTCTATGCGCAATTTAGTCGATAGGTTTATGTAGGGTGTGTCCCAGCCAACCATATTTTCGACTCAATATTTGTTTGTCGATCGGCTGTTGTTTAGTTATTTCCCACAACCGTTCGTTACGAATCGTTCTTGGCCACCAGATTCTTAGTATCTGCCGGAGACATCTGTTCACGTAGGTTTGCAGTTTTTGTGTAATCGCGGTAGTAACAAACCAAAAAAAGATACCAGCAAAAAAATCACCTTTTATATATAACGTAGAATGGGCAACTAAAGGTTAGTTACCGCTTTAATATAATGCATGTTAATTGTTAATTTAATTATAAGTATATTTAATTATAAGTTTGAATTTTAAAACAATTTTTTACTTAACATTACGTGAACCATGGTTGGTCAAAAGATTTAACTAAAAATTACTCTCTTAGTTTAATCATTTGTTCAGAAAATATTTTTTATTTTTAGTTTTCGTACAAAAGACAATAAAATAATTTATTTTATAAATGCTTAAACTAAAATAAGAAGTTAATTGAAATATTGACACGTATTTTTTTTTTTCACTTCTTGGTAGGAAAAGTGTTATGCACAATTTGAAAACCGAAAACTAGTTCGTTTGACATTCATTTTTTTTCAAATAATTTATTTATTTACTAAATCTTTTCTTTTTCTTTAAGGGACTAACAATAATTAACAAAATCTTCAACAAATTTACTTCATATTTTATGGTAAATCGCTTTACCTAAGCCGAAAAGTTGAAATTTAAAAAACTTTTTTAAAAATTTTATTCAAAAGCAAATGCTTTGGTAATAAGAGAAGATTTTGCGGTAGTAGACTGAAATTAATAATTATAAGGAGGAGAACGGGGATCTCTATTAATAACTGTTAGAACATAGCAGGGTCCTACTGTTTATAGCCAAATCCGATTCCGAACGGCTAGCAAGTCTCTATAAATTATTATTATAATTTATTATTTGAAAATGTTTAGATTAACTTATACAAAAATTACGTTTGATTGTATGTAGTTTCAAAGACTGATAGAAAATCCAGATATCAGATCCAGAAGGCTCTAGAAAAGCATTTCGATCTTTTTTGACAAATCTTTACTCTTAGTGCTGGGATTAAGAGAATTTATTCTAAATTGAAAAAAAACGTAGTTTTTCATAATGGCAACTCAGTTAAAATAAAAAAAAAAAACATTTTTTAACTATCATTTAACATCAAAAACATTTATTAATATGCCAAAATAGTTACTTCGAAATTTCATTATTTGGTACCGCACTATGTGGCAACTTCTTTGTAGAATATTTATTATATTTATTTTCTTTATACATATTAATTATTATACATACATAAAAAAAATTATAATATAATAACTAAAACTAAAAAAAGAGTGCTAGCTGCTAGGGCCATCGACTCGCTTTGTAGATTAGATTTTGAACATTGACACAGAATAGCTAATGCACAATAGATTTTATTTGTTTTTTATTTATTTGTTATTTGTATAAATTAGTTTTTATTAATGAATTTAATCAAAACTCAAAAAAAAATTGTCTACGGTTTTGAAACCGTTGCCAGTCATGTCTGTGGCATCAAGAATTGGAATTGTATTGAAATTAAATTGAAGTGGTTTTCTGTAGCTTACAATTCACAAATGATTCTAACATCAACTGGATTAAGTTGCAAGCCTTATATTTATATGATTTAATTTAAAAATTCTTTTCGTTGCTTTGGTAGTTTCCAAATAATTTGTGTTTAACGACCCATAGCGAAGGCTAGAAATAGCCAATAAATCAATACATTTAAAAATTATGCAAGATATGCACGAAGAATTCAGGCGCAGGTTTTTGCTTGTTCTGAAATAATAAGTGAAACTAGGTTCATAATATGAACTTCATGTATGAAATCCTATCAATGCGTAAATTTTGCTTTATATTTGAGGTATAAAGTTCAAAGTTGCAAATGCCCGAAAAAAATTGGAACATTGTTCTTAATAATTTCTGTCGAAATAAAATTTTTAAATGAGTAAAATTTTTTTTTTGGGGTGTTATGACCTGCCCCTGTCGTAACGTGTATAAATATATAATAAAAATTGAAAAAAAATAGTTGTTTGTTTAATTTGGCCTTTACGCTTTACGCAACAACTTATATACGACATTTCTGCAATTTAACCTTACAATTCACAAACGGTTCTAACATCAACTGCATTAAGTTGCAAGCCTTTCAATTGTATATCAATTTGAAAATTCTTTTTAGTGCTGTGGTTTGTAGTAGTTGATAGTAGTTGGTTTCCATAGCGAGGGCTAGAAATAGCCAATAAATCAATACATTTTAAAATTATGCAAAATATGCACGAAGAAATTCTGGCGCAGGTTTTTGCTTGTTCTGAAATAAAAATTAAATAAAATTTATTTAATTTGACCAACTATTTAAGCAACAACTTATTTAAGCCATTTCAGAAAATTTTAGCTTACAATTCACAAACGGTTTAAACATCAACTGCATTAAGTTGCAAGCCTTTCAATTGTATATCAATTTGAAAATTCTTTTTAGTGCTGTGGTTTGTAGTAGTTGATAGTAGTTGGTTTCCATAGCGAGGGCTAGAAATAGCCAATAAATCAATACATTTTAAAATTATGCAAAATATGCACGAAGAAATTCTGGCGCAGGTTTTTGCTTGTTCTGAAATAAAAATTCAATAAAATTTGTTTAATTTGACAAAATGTTGAAGCAACAACTTATTTGCGCCATTTCTGCAATTTTAAATTTTAGCTTACAATTCACAAACTGTTCTAACATCAACTGCATTAAGTTGCAAGCCTTTCAATTGTATATCAATTTGAAAATTAGTTTTAGTGCTGTGGTTTTGTAGTTGCATACAAAGCGATGGTCAGTGTGTGATCAGTGTGTTCATATAAATACAAATATTTTGTTAATTATTTTTATTTTACGATATTTTCTAGCAGACTGCAATAAACTGTCTGTAGATTAGTTTTAGGTGTTGTTATTGCTGGCGCCATCTTGTTTGCATGCGCAGGCGCCAAGCATCAGTAAAATCATGAGTCAACATTGTTTTGATGATTTATCTGCGTACATTTGCCGAACTCTTTTCGATATGAAATTAAGCGCCTTAATTTTTTTAAATATGCTTTCTTTTTGTAGGATTTTTTTGTTTAGTTTTTCCAAGCTCAAAGCCGATTTAACCTACGTTGGTACCTAAAACTGCTGATCGACACCGAATGAATACTACTGAGAGTCTTCATCGGCTTTGATATCTACATTTTCAATCTCTACCTGAGTGGTGGTAGTTCCTGCCTTAGTTCCAAAATTGTAAAAATAGCCCTTGATTGATTTAAATTCAATAAAAATTGGCCAATATACTAAAAAAATGTTAATATAATAGTACCTAAAACGGTGTGAACCCTCATATGAGCTTAAATTTACGAATTTTATGTTTTTTAAGAATTAAGCCTTCGCGTGTGGCAAGTTGAAAAGTGATGCAGAATTTAAAACCCATCGTGAATGATATTTCGGACATATTTTTGTTTACTTAATGGAGCTTAGGGCTTCAACAAGACTTTCCATCGGGCTCTGTCTGGCGCAGTTTGCTTTTCTGTATCCCAGCTGATGTTGTGTTGGGCCAATTCGTTTAGTGTTGTACGACACCAGGTTGCCTTTGGCCTTCCCACTCGTCTGCTTCCTTGGGAGTTCCATTCCAAAGACATCCTGACGATGCTGCCTCGGTTTTTTCTAGGAGCATGGCCAATCCAACGCGACTTGCCTGTTCTTATCTGGGTGCAGATAGGAACTTCACTAGAGTAGTGCCATAGTTCCGGGTTTGATATCCTGTTGGGCCAGAATTTCCCACATACGAGTATAATTCTAAGGTACTTGTTAACGAATGATTGTACTTTTAATATCAATCTCTGCGGGGCCAGCCACGTCTCGCTGCCGTACAACAAGATGGATTTGATGCATTGAAGATCCTTGAAGAGCTTTGTTCTTCTGCTTATTTGCTGGTTTCTCCATATGCGGAATAAGCGTCCAAACGCTGATCTTGCGTTGCTTAGACGGTTCTTTATATCCTCATCCACCCCACCACTGGTGGAAATTGTGGTGCCAAGGTCTGAGAAACAACTATCGACAAACTCGATAGTGTTCCCGCAGATGGTTATGCTACCTTGGCTGGTGTGGTTGAGGCGCATCGCTTTTGTTTTGGATGCGTTTATCAAAAGTCCAAATTTGCTGGCAAGGATCTCGAGATCATTCACTTTGGCTTGGATATCACTTAGTTTATGGGAGATGAGACAAATGTCGTCCGCGTAATCTGGGTCTTCCAAATGACGGGTGAGACTCCACGTAATCCAACGCCTAGACCTGCATACATCTCTCATAACTTCGTCAACTACTATATTAAATAGCAGTGTTGATATGGGGCGTCCTTGCCTAACACCGGTGTTTGTTTGGAAAGGTGTACTGATTTTCCCGTTGTGTAGTACCGCCAAGTCTGCATCATCGTACATCGCTTTTACTATCGATAGGATATTGACTATCACTACTTTCCTCGTCAATGCCCGCCATATCACTGCTCGAAGTCCTTCTTGAAGTCGATAAACAGGAGGTACAGTGGTGTGCGCCACTCCACAGCTTGCTCGGCTATTATGCGTAGTGTGTTAGCCTGGTCTATGCAATTCCTGTGTGGTCTGAAGCCTGCCTATTCATCGCGAATTGTTGGCTCTATTTTTTCTTGAAGGCGATCGTTCAGTAAAGTTGCTAGTATTTTGTAACTAGTTTTTAGCAGTTTTTTTCTTCGCCAGTTATTGCAGTCAGTAAGGTCTCCTTTCTTTGGTAGTTTGATGATTATTCCTGCTTTCCAAGATGAGGGCACACACTCAGTCTCCCATATGCGAGTAAAAAGTGTTTGCAATGTTTCTGCAACAAGCTGCGCCTCCAACTGTAGCAGTTCGGCAGGTATGCCGTCAATCCCAGCTGCTTTGAGGCGTCTTAGTTTCCTAATAGCGTTACCAATTTCTCTCAATAGGTATATATTTCCAAAAAATGTTTGGCATCTTTAACAATATTGTTAGTTGTTGAAATAATTGATTTAAAAATAGAAAATAAAATACATTTACATATTTCATCTAAAATTAAAGGGGTGCTGACATTTTTTTGCTATTCGTGGGTTTTTTTTTTTTAATCTCCTCTTCTTATACACAGCGGCTTTTTCGCAGTACTATAAAATACAAATCTTATAATGCTCTACAAATTACACAAATTGCATGCATTTCCAATAAAAAAAGTAGGATTTTTTGGGGTACACAACAGCGATTAATACGCTTGTGGCAGTAACAAGGTCAAGCCGCTTAAAACCTTATCAAAAAACCTGCACGGTTGGGGCAGTTTCACTTTTTATCTTGGCCACTTGGTTGCATCCACTCCTGCCCTAATCCATTAAGAAAAAATGCGTGGCATATTGTGGGAAAATTTTATTATTAAACCCTTCACGGGCATTCCAAGCCTAGCCAGCCAACAAAAATAGTTGGCTATCACAAACGCCATGCAGGAAACGCTCTTTCAACCCACATGGCATTTAAAAAATAAAAATTACGTATACGCCACGGTGCAATCACGCCGAAAATTCGTTACGAGATATTGCCAGCAAGCACGCATATAAAATACGATATAGTGCAGGGCTGCAAAATAGTTTCTAGATATTTCAAAAATTTCAACACACGAATCGTAGTGAGTAATAAAAGCGCTTCTAGAGCCTGCTAAGGATGTTAGTGACGTCACAATGTAGTCTAAACAAAAATGTTTCTTTTTTGTTTTTATCGAAACGAGATATTTGAAGCTCTAAGGTGGATTTTTTTTTTCCAAAAATAGGTTTCTCACAAAGAGGTGTGGCACTGCGACAAAAGGTCTTTTGTACCATACCTTAAATTAAAGCAAAAGACTTTCCGCTTTCCGCATGAATAGCAGTAGGTCTTTTGTTGGTATTGACCTTAGATGGAAGGGACTAATCCGTTCGTTTCCCATGTGACAGACTCTGTCCCATACCAGCGCTGGGCAGTCACAGAGAATATGTCTGGTGGTTTCATCGTCTTCTAAACAGAGTCTGCACTCTGAAGAGCCCAATAAGCCGATTATCTGTAGATGGTATCTAACAGTGTGGTGGCCAGATATGTAAGCTACCAGGAGCTTTAGGTCCGCTCTGCCAAGACCTTTTGTCTTGATCGCATCCAGAGTTTTGAAAAGCACTTTTGCTTGATAAAGCCTCGGAGGGGAGAACCAGTATCTTCTATGTTCTTCTGCAGCCCATTTGTTTATCATGGTTTTGACTGTGGACAAAGCCATACCACAAAACGGCGCAGGAGATGTACTCAGGGTGGAGGCACCCTGTCGGGCTTGATCGTCAGCGATCGTATTACTATCGACTCCCGTGTGTCCAGGCACCCAACATAGTACGACTTTGTTCCGGGCGGACAGGGTTTGGAGGTAGTTAAAGCATTCTTTAAACATCCGGGAGGAGATGCTCCAGGATGATAATGGCCTTATAGTAGCTTGGCTATCTGAATAAATGCAGATAATTGCTCCCCTAGGTCCCTTGAGAAGGATACTTAGGACGCAAATCTCTATGGCATGAATCTCCGCTTGAAAGACACTGGATCCGATGCCCATTGCGGTAAAGATTCTGATGTTGGGTCCAACGATTCCAACACCTACACCATGCTCAATTTTGGATCCATCCGTGAGCCATTGTTGCCACCGGGGGTTTCCACAGGGGCTGTCATCAGCCCAAGTCTCTCGACTTGGGAGAAGAGATCTAAATTTCTTTTTATAAAATAGTTCCGTGATCATAAGATCTGATCTAGAGCAGATCGATACGTCAGGAAGGGAATAAATAAGTGCGGAATGACCAGTATTACTTGCTAAGAGTCCAGATGTGATCTGGATGTGTAGTAGACTATGCATGACTGACTTTTGGATGAAAATGTTCAGTGGTGTGAGTCCTAGGACTGACTCAATGACAGCTGTCGGACAGGTACGAATAGATCCCTTGGTAGATATGCATACTAGTCTTTAAAGCTTACTGCATTTCTTATTAGCCACATTTTGCTGCGTCTTGGGCCACCACACAAGGGCTGCATATATGACGATAGGCCTTACCATCATACGGTATATTCATTCTATAATATGAGAGCTGAAGCCCCATGTGCTGCCAAAGAATTTTCTATAGGCCCACATGGCTCGAGCAGCTTTGGAGAGCCTCTAAGGAGGATAAATATTTGATATGTTTTCTGTAGTAAGCCCATTATCAAGATAGAAAGTGAAAAGTTGAGAGTGCTTAAACGTGAGCATATTAAAGGTGACGTATGGATACCCCTGCCAAAAAAAAATTACTAGTTTCTTGCACTACTCGAAAATAAATGAAAGTTTCCTTATATGCTATTGATTAATATTCTATACATTTAATGGATAAGCTATAATCCACAAAATTTTAATATTTGGTTTACCTTAATTATGTGACGTCATTATGAAAGTAAAGCGCTTTACTCTTTAGGTGCAGTCAACTTACTGGTGTAACCAATTAAAAGATTTTGGCTTTAATACGAACACCACAAGCACGTAACCTCTTGTGGTACATGCTCACCTGGTCCTAGTCCAAGAAACTTTTGCTACACCTGGTTGCCTAACTAAACCTTGTTTCAGAGTTCTTCTCAAATAAACGCTTGTCCCTAATCTCAAGCATGCCGTAGCTTCTAAATCCCGAAAAGTGCATAAAAAGAAATTTCTTTGCTGCTTGCAGCCCTGATACACACACATATATGTACACATATGTAGATACATATATACATACACATATACATCCATCTACCAATACATACATAGGCACTTTGCAACAACATTTTGAGAATGCTTTCGATTGTTGGTCCTGGTAGTTATTTATATTTGTGTTTGTATTTGTACTGCATTTTTGGTTTATAACTTGGCCATATTTGTGTGAGAGTGTGTGTGAGAGTGTGTGTGAGGATTTTTGTAGGCGGTTTGATGGAACTGAATACTCTGGAAGGGTATGTTGTTTTGGTCGGATTGGATGAGAATGCTGCTCAATTTTGTTAGCTGCATTTTGCAAATGCCAATTGGGTTTTATGCTTTTTAACTTTTGTTGTATTTGCTTTTGTATACATATATATATACGAGTATATATGTATATATAGTGTATGAGATGGTTCTGAGTTTTCATTTTTCATTTTAGTTTATATCGTGCACATTGTTGCTGTTGTGCGTTTTACCAAATTGGTTTACAGGCTCGGCAAAGGCGGCCACAACAGCCCTAGTCTAGGTGGTACATCCTATACACTTTATTTTTTTCCAGGAAAAATAACAACATCTACAAAATTTCATTAATTTGCTTTTGGCGTGTTGGAAAATGTTGCTTGAAGCAATTGTTGTGGAAATTTTCGATGCAGCTGAGCTTTTTGCTTTTGGCCACCTGTAATTCGCAAACAGTTCTAGCAATAACTTTATAGAGACGCAAAGTTTATGTACTATATATTGAATTGATTTGATTATCCTTGATTGGTTAGTCCTACAAGCGTTTTTTAGGAGCCAACGGCTAGAAATAGCCGTTGCATAATAAATAAATAAAAAAAATGTTCAACTTAAGTGACGTCACTGGTTTCATTTGTGTATGAAAGCTATTAAAAGCAGTTCAACAATTGTCAATTTGAGCAAAAAAAACCAAAAGTGACATTGATTTGAGTTGAAACTATTAAAAAAATAATAATTTTTTAACTAGACAAAGCAAAAATAGTCAAGAATTTGATAGACAGACCCCTGGACTCGAATAAAATGTTGTATGAGGTTTTTTGAGTTTAAGTCAGAACCCTGACGTGCAGGGGTTTTTTGGACCTCGGATTCGGTTTCAGCGACCCCGAAAACATTTAAATATTTTGCCAAAATTTACTTGATTAGATTCAAGGTTTTTTTTAGGAGAAAGTCGCACTTCACAATTCAGAAGCCACAATCTTCTGGTAAACTATTCCCTCTGTTCTTCGCATTTTATCCGTCTATGTACTGAACCAGATGAACCTAGCTCAGTCATTACCCAAGTCCATTGCCATCATTGGATATTAAAAACTTTTGCTGCATAAATCCACTTCTGTACGCTAAGTACTCCTTGGGGTATAGAGCACAATTTCGGGAACCAACATAGCAAACATTTTTTTTCCAGTTGCTGCCCAAAGGCAATAAAGCTGCGTCAAAAATGTTTGCCTTCGTTTTTTTTCACTCGTTTTGATGCGGTCCTTTGGCTAGGATAACATTTATTTTTGTATGTGCTTTTACCATATTGTGATTTTTCGCTGTATCTCTTGCAAGATCTGCTGGTAGTTTTTTTTTTTGGTTTTGTTTTTTGGCACGGTTCATTCTGTTGCATGTGGCACATAAAAAGTTGGCCCATTGACTGAGTTTTATATTGCAACTTACGCATTTACATATAGAGTAAAAGCAACCCGTGCCTTCCCAGTGTTATGGTCAAAGTCATAGTCACGCTCTAAACGTGCAGCCAATAACCCCACCCACCAACGCCTTTTGTCTGCTTGTTTGCACTTGTATGTGATGCCAGCGCATTGTAGAGCAATGCTCTCCATATCCTGTTTCCTGCTTGGCTGACACTGCCACGGCCAGGAGCAGTTGGAGTCGGAGGCGTCCCAGTTTGGCAGCAGTTCTGTCCTTTGCTTTGCTACGCTGTAGGACACGCGCGCCAGCCCCAAATCAAGTTGTTCTTGGACGGAAGTACACACTTATACACGTGCCTTCGTATCCTCTGCTCATGAGCATGTCCAGGCGCCGCATCCTGTCCTTGTTGTTGTCGTAGCCATTCTCACTGCCTTTGGCTTGGCAATTAGCAGCCGCAAGAAGAGTGGAGAGTGTGGAGTTTGCTGGTTTGTTTGTTGCACGCAGATAAACTTCAATTGCATGCCATAATTTGTATTAATATTACGCATACGCCATGTGCGCCCAAACTGATGTCACTGCAGCCGGCAGGGAGTAGCCCAAAACTAACTCATCAGCAGCAGCAGTAACCAATGCATCTTGGTTAATGGCAGCACTGCAATGGCGGCAATTTCAATTTATTAGCTCAATTCACATGCAATGTGACCTGGTTTGTGTAGGGGAAACTCTGTGCTTGAGTATCGGTTAGTTAGCTGGGGTTACTTGAGTGTCTCAAGATGGGATTTTGATGAGAATGCCGCAAACTGCGAATTCCAGGCAGTGCCAAATAGAGACGACATTAGAGCAAGGAAATGAAGGTCTGTTTTTGGATGATTACAAGTACTACAGAGTTTGCTTTCAGTATATTTTTGTTTATGTTTGAATTCAAGTACGCAATAGCATGCTAGCGCCATCTATCGACCATACGAAGCCGAGCCGAAATAATGATGCTGGACAGTAACGTAAGGTTTATAAACAAAATTTTCTGACTTTCAAAATACTTGAAATTATTTTAAAATCTCATTAAATTCATTTTAGTTATATTTTCCTTTTTAACGAGCAATGCTAAATATTCAAAGAAACGCATATTTTCTGCTCTCAGCAATTTCATATTTTTTTTATAAATTGTATTAATTTTAATATAAATTAATGAAAACATTTTGCCACAATGTTATAATAAATGTCTATTAAGGGCAATTTAGTATGGTATCGCATTTTCTTACCCATTCGCAGTTTGAGTGCCCCAAACCTCAAACCAAAATCCACAAACCAAATGGGAAAAGTCACATGCCAACGTTTTACAACTTGCAAATAAGATGAAAAACATTTCAATTAATTTCCAATTTGAATAAATTCCTGGCCAATGCTAAAAAAAAACATAAACATGAAACCAGAGTTGCCAACATCAACCAAAGCGCTTGGTGCCGCGTAGAGTGACAGGAAATCAGTGGCAAACAGTGACGAGAAAATGGTGGCAAAAAAAAAGTGTTGTAAAATAGCAAAATGGCAGTCCAAAAATTTGCATACTCTTTACACATTCAAATTAGCATAAACAAAAAAGGGTGTCAACTTTATTTATTGTACTTGAGTCTACAGGCAATTTTTTTAAAGAAAATAAAATTTAGGGAATTTCAGCGAAAGATATTTTTTATTTTATACTAGTTAGTTATAACAATATTTTTAGGCATAATAAATATAGTAAATACAATAAGTGTAATAAACATAATAAATATAATAAGTATAATAATTATAATAAATATAATAAATACAATAAATATAATAAATATAATAAATATAATAAATATAATAAATATAATAAATATAATAAATATAATAAATATAAAAAATATAATAAATATTATAAATATATTAAATATAATAAATATAATAAATATAATAAATATAATAAATATAATAAATATAATAAATATAATAAATATAATAAATATAATAAATATAATAAATATAATAAATATAAAAAATATAATAAATATTATAAATATATTAAATATAATAAATATAATAAATATTTTAAATATAATAAATATAAGCAATACAAAATTATCTAATTTTCAGAAATGCAAAGCAATTTTCTTGAAAAAACATGATTTTTTAATTTTATCTTTTGGAAATTAAAAAATGTATATTATTTTTTAAAATCTAAAAACAACTTTTAATTTTCTATTCGTATATTTTTTCTAAAACAATAATTTAAATTTATTTAAAGTCTTTTCTATATTTTATTTAAATTAAATGTAAAAAATCTTAAAAAATTTATTATAATAAATAATTACAGGTTTTATTTCGTTGGTAATATTGCAGTTGGAAAAATTTAATTTTTAAGCGACTAGATAAACAAATGGTGTCATATTGGTACTTTTTATACCCTGTACCTTATGGTACAAAGGCTATATTAAGTTTGTGCAAGCCGAAAATGTATGTAACATATAGAAGGAGACGTCGGAGACACCCCAAAGTTACCTAAAATATGATCAGGGTGAATAGAGAAGTCGATATACCCATGTCCGTCTGTCCGTCTGTCCGTGTGAACGCCTAGATCTCAGAGATGGTAAGAGCTAGAGTTACCAAACTTTCACGTTAGATCCCATATTATTCCATAGGAGACAAGTTTATTTTATTTTTTGATATCGGGGATAACTTATATAGCTCCCATATTGGTGTTTAAGACGACCTTGACAAAAAAAAAGGGTTTTAGATGAAAAATTCGTTTGTTTATGAAGATATCGTAACCAAATTTGGTATTCGAAAGTTTTTTATAGTTCCCAATCACTGAACCAAATTTGATCAAAATCGGTTGACTATATCATATAGCTCTTATAGGACCGGCCAAAATCACATTTTTAAAGCAAAATTCGCTATATTTCGTTTTTTAATAAAGATATCTTAACCAGATGTGGCGTTTGGAATTGTGTAAGTGCACTTAAGTAATGTGTTTTGCACAAAATCGGTTGACTATATCATTTAGATCCCATAAGTCCGATCTTCCAAAAAATCGATTTTTTAACACAATTTGTTGTGTTTCGTTTGTTTGTTAAAATATTGGACCAAATTTGACATTCGTGAGTATTTTATAGTTCCTAAGCACTGTACTAAATTTAATCCAAATCGGTTGACTAGATCATATAGCTCCCATAGGACCAATCGGTCCAAAAACACGTTTTTTATACAAAATTCGATGTGTTTCGTTTGTTTGTAAAGGTATTTGAAATAAATTCGGCATTCAGATTTTTTTAAGGTATTTAAGCACTGTGTCAAATTTTATTGAAATCGGTTGACTATATCATATAGCTCCCATAGGAACGATCGGTCAAAAAAAAATTTTTGCTTAAAAATTCTTCTGTTTTTGGTTTTTTGTGAAGAAATCGGACTTTATTACAAGCTAATGGTACAGGGTATCCTAAAGTCGTCCGCGCCCGACTTAACGTACGCCATTTTTTCATTACAAAGATTTTCCAGCAATATTTTTGTTGTTGTTGTTTATTTTCACAATCTTCTTTTAAAAAAGTTTTTTTTTCAATGCCATAATTTGAATTCCAATTTCATAATTTTTTTTTGTTTTATTCTTTGGCCTAAATTTATATTTATTTAAATATTTAAAATACCATAAAAATAAAGTTTTCAACTCTATACAACTAACTATATAAGCATTTATTTAAAAAAAGTAATTTAATATTTTAATTGCTGGGATATACTTTATTAAGCTGCTTTAGCTTATAAAGGGTGCCTTGTGAAGAGCATAAATATTTTGTAATCTCACAGTAAAATGCAAATATCAAGCCAAGTACTCGACTTTTTTGTTGTTTAAAAACAATTTATATTTCACTAAAATTAATTGCTTTGCTGAAAGTTAAGCAAATTGCTTTACCAAACTAAAATACTCTCTTTTTAAGAGCATCAAAGCACAAATTAAAGTCTATGTACCTAGCTGAAAATAACAGAAGTGGCAGTTACAAAATGGCGAACCAAGCACCCAAAAATGCCGACCAAAAGTACAGCCACAAAGGACAGAAAGAGAGAGTGAAAATGTGAAAAAGAGATAATTAGAGAAAGAAAGCGCATAAAGTGCAAGCCGCAGAATTAGAGAATAAAATAGAATATGGAACAAACGACAACGCATGAACATCAGAAACTAATTAAGAGAATTGCAATTAAAAGTGCGCGTTCTCTGCCACTCTCTGTCTCTCTGTCTCTTTCTCCAACACGTTGTCGCTCTCTCTTCAAGGACGCGAAAACCTTTGGCACGTAATAAGTAGTAACAGACAACAACAACAACAACAACAACAACAACAACGACAACAACGAATGCAGCTGCATTGAAGCAACTGCAAAGATCCCTTTTGCAATTTAATCTTAGGGCGCACAGTGGTCCAAATGGTGCATAAAACTGGAAAAAAATTTTTAAGTAACTAGAAAAGATTCAAGCTGTGTAAAGTCAATTTTGAAGTAAAAAGTAAAGCGCTAAAAAATATATATTTAAAATGAAATATAATTTTTTAAAAATTGTTTTTAAATTAAATATAATTATTTTAATAAAAAATATTTTTTTAAATAAAAATAAGTAAAACTATTTTTAAATACTAAAAAAAATGTATTTTTCAGCAGGCAGTAACGAGTACTTTAATAATAAAAAAAATTATATGCTAAAAATAAACGAATTTTCTAATTAAAAAAATAAAACAATTTGAAAAAAATTAAAAACAAAATAAAAAAAATGGCGGACGTAAAGTCGGGCGCGGACGACTTTAGGATACCCTGTACCACTAGCTTGTAATAAAGTCCGATTTCTTCACAAAAAACCAAAAACAGAAGAATTTTTAAGCAAAAATTTTTTTTTTGACCGATCGTTCCTGTGGGAGCTATATGATATAGTCAACCGATTTCAATAAAATTTGACACAGTGCTTAAATACCTTAAAAAAGATATGATACCAAATTTATTTCAAATATCTTTACAAACAAACAAAACACATCGAATTTTGTATAAGAAACGTGTTTTTGGACCGATTGGTCCTATGGGAGCTATATGATCTAGTCAACCGATTTGGATTAAATTTAGTACAGAGCTTAGGAACTATAAAATACTCACGAATGTCAAATTTGGTCCTAATATCTTAACAAACAAACGAAACACAACAAATTTTGTTAAAAAATCGATTTTTGGAAGATCGGACCTATGGGAGCTATATGATATAGTCAACCGATTTTGTTCAAATTTGGCATATTTCTTAAGTGGTCTAAAAAATTTCCAAACGCCAAATCTGGTTAGGATATCTTTATTAAAAAACGAAATATAGCGAATTTTTCTTTAAAAAAGTTATTTTGGCCGATCGGTCCTATGGGAGCTATATGATATAGTCAACCGATTTTGATCAAATTTGGTTCAGTGATTGCGAACTATAAAAAACTTTCGAATACCAAATTTGGTTACGATATCTTCATAAACAAACGAATTATTCATCTAAAACGCTTTTTTTTGTCGAGGTCGTCTCAAACACCCCCATGGGAGCTATATAATTTATCCCTGATATCAAAAAAATAAAATAAACTTGCCTCCTATGGAATAATATGGGATCTAATGTGAAAGTTTGGTAACTCTAGCTCTTACCATCTCTGAGATCAAGGCGTTCACACGGACGGACGGACGGACGGACGACGGACATGGGTATATCGACTTCTCTATTCACCCTGATCATATTTTAGGTAACTTTGGGGTGTCTCCGACGTCTCCTTCTATATGTTACATACATTTTCGGCTTGCACAAACTTAATATACCCTTGGTACCATACGGTACAGGGTATAATAATTTTTTAACGTTTTTTTTATTTCCGTGTAGAAGGCCTGAGCAGCAAATGCTCCTTAAAATAACACTAAAAATAAAATAATAATTAAAAATTATATTAAAACAAAAAAAAAAAAGTTGTTGAATTAAAAATAATAATAAATAATAATAAATAATTGTAAATAATAATAAATAATAATAAATAATAATAAATAATAATAAATAATAATAAATAATAATAAATAATAATAAATAATAATAAATAATAATAAATAATAATAAATAATAATAAATAATAATAAATAATAATAAATAATAATAAATAATAATAAATAATAATAAATAATAATAAATAATAATAAATAATAATAAATAATAATAAATAATAATAAATAATAATAAATAATAATAAATAATAAGAAATAATAATAAATAATAATAAATAACAATAAATAATAATAAATAAAAATAAATAATAATAAACAATAATAAATAAAAACATTTTTTCAACTTTTTTTTTGGGTTTATTTTCGCACATAAATTAAAAATAAATTGAAGATAATTTTACTTTTTTTTTAGTTTAGTATTAAGTAACAAAAAATTTTTTTTTAAGATTTTTTATACCCTTTAACGTATGGTACAAAAGGTATATTAAGCTTGTGCAAGCCGAAAATGCATGTTACGTGTAGAAGGAGTCGTCGGAGACACCCCAAAGTTGCCTAAAATATGATCAGGTGACTAGAAAAGTCGATATACCCATGTCGGTCTGTCCGTCTGTCCGTTTGAACGCCTAGATCTCAGAATTGGTAAGAGCTAGAGCAACCAAACTTTCACATTAGATCCCATACTATTCCATAGAAGACAAGTTTATTTTATTTTCTTTGATATAGGGCTTAAATTATATAGCTCCCATGGGGGTGTTTCAGACGACCTTGAAAAAAAAATAAAAGTTTCAGATGATTAGGACAAATCGGCCAAAATAACTTTTTTTTATACTAAATTCGCTATATTTTGATTTTTTAAATAAGATATCGTAACCAAATTTGGCATTAAAAAGTATCTTAGAGTACCCAAGCACTGTACCAAATTTGATCAAAATCGGTTGACTATATCATATAGCTCCCATAGGGCCGATCTTCCAAAAAATCGATTTTTGAACAAAATTTGTTGTGTTTCGTTTGTTTGTGAAGATATTGGAATTAAATTTGGCACTTATAAATTTTTATAGGTCTTAAGATACATTAAATTTTATTAAAATCGGTAGACTATATCACATATGTAGCTCCCATAGGACGAATCGGTCACAAAAAAAAAAACGTTTTTATACAAAATTCGTTAAGCTTCGTTTGTTTGTAAAGATATGTGAATTTAAATCGGCATTCAAATCTTTTTTAAGGTATTAAAGCACTGTTTCAAATTTTATCGAAATCGGTTGTCTATATCATATAGCTCCATAGGAACGGTCGGCCAAAAAAAAAACCTTTGCTTACAAATTCTTCTGTTTTTGGTTTTTGTGAAGGAACCGGATTTTATTGCAAGCTACTGTTACAGTATATCGTCCGCGTCCGACTTTACGTACGCCATTTTTAAAAACTGTGTTCAGTATACTTAGATTCTCTAACAATTCTGGAAAAGAATCAGTACAGAAATTTTTATTATTTGTTCTCAAAAAAGGATGTTTTTTTTGACTGTACAAATCGAATCTTTATTATATTTAATAAAAGTCCTTTTTCTGCTGTAGTATACTGAAAATCGTTGTTGATGGGCTAATGAATATTCTTTTATTAGGGCCTGCATTCGCCATTTCTTTTTCAACTGTCCCACAGCTTAGTTTCTTTTTAGTATCCTCTGGTCTTCCAGCGTAGATGTAGCATCAGTTAAAAAAAGTATTTTCTCCACAAACTATACCTAAGTTTTTTTTTTTCAATAATACTTAATGCTATTTATCTAATCGCAATATTTTCAAATTTCCCATCTATCCTCCCTACAGCCCAAGTAGCTATAACATCTGTAAGAGCTGTAAATAAAAATTCTTCCGAATTAAATTTGCTCAACAGTCACTATTTTAAAATTTAACATTTATTTTTTAAATATTTCGACCACTGCGCTTTGTAGTTGTTGGTTTTTTTTTATTTTATACGGAAATTGACCAATTTTCGTTTAGACATTTTTCGATTTTTCGCAAACGAAAAGTACACCAAAAAGGAGCAAAAAAAGACAAACAAAAGGAATTGCAAGAAAATGTCTGAGCAATTCGAGACCCAATGAAATTGTAATTTTATACAAATCGGCAGCTACAGTGGCAACCTTCGTTGCTACATGCTGCAAATTCAGACGTGCCACAAACTGCCCCTCCTCGCCACCAGCCCACTGCACTGGCTACAAGTTCTCATGTACTACGTGACAAATGAACTTTGCCGTGTTGTTGTAGTTATTGTAGTTGTTGCCGTAACTGTGATTGTAACAATGGGCAGCGCTGCTGCAGTCGACGCAACGCAACGCGTCGCGACCGAATGCTGCACGCTGCTCTGCCGCTGCCGCTGCTGCTGCTAATGACCACAATTTGTAGTCATTGAGTGTACCGCAGACGCCATTTTCTTGAGAGCGAACAAACAGCCGAACGGTGCTTAAGAAGCTGCGAGGGTAGTTTGATAAGTTAGTTGGTGAATCGATGGTTTGATTCGGTATGAAATGGTTGCATTTTATAGCATACCGAAATAAAGTTCTTTAATACCAGTTCTAACTTTATTTTTAAGAAATAAAAGAAAACATTTTTTATAGTTATTATTATTTTGATTTCGTTTAAAATTATGCTAATCTTACTCAATTTACTAAAAATATTATAGCCAACCAAGCTAAGAAGGCTTGAAAAAGCGATTTATTTATAGCTTGATATAGCTTATTTTAATCATTGTACCCAATTTTTGATAATTATAATAAATATTAAAAAAATATATATTATTGAGTATAAGCTGCAGAAGCGAGTCGGCCTATAAGTAAAATAGCTGAGTATGTTTCTATTTCGGAGCTATTGAATTTTCGAATGTACTTTCCTCTAGCCAAATGCGTATTAGTAGATTTCTGGGGTCAAGTAGTCCATTTTTGTTATCTATTTTTATTTTTGAGAGCCGCTAGATGTCGCACTTGCATATATATTTATACCCTGTACCGTATGGTCCAAGGGTATATTAAGTTTGTGCAAGCCGAAAATGTATGTAACATATAGAAGGAGACGTCGGAGACACCCCAAAGTTACCTAAAATATGATCAGGGTGAATAGAGAAGTCGATATACCCATGTCCGTCTGTCCGTCTGTCCGTCTGTCCGTCTGTCCGTCCGTCTGTCCGTCCGTCCGTCCGTGTGAACGCCTAGATCTCAGAGATGGTAAGAGCTAGAGTTACCAAACTTTCACATTAGATCCCATATTATTCCATAGGAGGCAAGTTTATTTTATTTTTTTGATATCGGGGATAAATTATATAGCTCCCATGGGGGTGTTTGAGACGACCTCGAAAAAAAAAGCGTTTTAGATGAATAATTCGTTTGTTTATGAAGATATCGTAACGAAATTTGGCAATCAAAAGTTTTTTATAGTTCCCAATCACTGTACCAAATTTGATCAAAATCGGTTGACTATATCATATAGCTCCCATAGGACCGATCGGCCAAAATAACTTTTTTAAAGAAAAATTGGTTATATTTCGTTTTTTAATAAAGATATCCTAACCAGATTTGGCGTTTGGAAATTTTTTAGACCACTTAAGCAATGTGCCAAATTTGAACAAAATCGGTGGACTATATCATATAGCTCCCATAGGTCCGATCTTCCAAAACATCGATTTTTTAACAAAATTTGTTGTGTTTCGTTTGTTTGTTAAGATATTGGGACCAAATTTGACATTCGTGAGTATTTCATAGTTCCTAAGCACTGTACCAAATTTAATCCAAATCGTTTGACTAGATCATATAGCTCCCATAGGACCAATCGGTCCAAAAACACGTTTTTTATACAAAATTCTATGTGTTTTGTTTGTTTGTAAAGATATTTGAAATAACTTTGGCGTTCATATCTTTTTAAGGTATTTAAGCACCGTGTCAAATTTTATTGAAATCGGTTGACTATATCATATAGCTCCCATAGGAACGATCGGTCAAAAAAAAATTTTTGCTTAAAAATTCTTCTGTTTTTGGTTTTTTGTGAAGAAATCGGACTTTATTACAAGCTAGTGGTACAGGGTATCCTAAAGTCGTCCGCGCCCGACTTTACGTCCGCCATTTTTTTTTCTGTTTTCGTGTTTTAATTCCCAAAATGTTGCGACAAAATGCTTGAGAAATATGAAATGAAAAGTGAAATATTCGTATTTTGCTAAAATTTGTCCATATTAAACACAAAATACGAAAAAATTAAAAATAAACAAATAAATTAAAAATTAATTTCAAAATTAAAAATCGAATAACAATAAAAGTTTAATTCCTTGAAATATATCGCTTTTTGGCCTTGTAAATCGAAGGTCTAAGTCGATTTGGATTATTTTGAAAAATGGGGGGCTCGAAATTTACTTGATAAGTTTGTGGCCAAAATTGCTAAGAATGACCCAAAGAATCAAAATCGTTGAGTGCTTTCATACCAAAAAAAAATTAGATCCACCTGCATTAGGGTGACGTTGAAAGGGGCTTAAAAAAATCAACCTTTCTTTGCTTAGTAGGCTCACATGAGTGCTTGTATATTAGTACAACAAAGGGAAATATATATTTGAACATTTCTTATTGATTATCTATCTACTAGCTGTTGGGAACTTAGGGACTAATTGATTCAGCTTCTTTCTAGAATTAATTAGAATTTTTGTTAATTGTATACCTTAAATTAGACATAAAATGATTTTAAATTGCTTCTTCAGAACATTTTCAGAGCATTTTTTTAAAATGCTTCACAACCAGTAGTATGTCTACACAGAAAACTAGTTCAATTTTGTATGGTAGCTATATGAAATAGTTGCCCCATTTCGAACAAACCTGTTTTAGAAAAGTTGCCGACTCAAAATTCATTTTAGACCTTAAGTTTCTTTGGCATAAAACCAAAAGAATCAAAATAGTTGAGAAGTTTTATACCCAAAAAAATGATCCAGCCTAGAGACAGAATATACCTCATAGCACATTGGAAAGAACTGGAACAGTTCAGTTAGATCTTCCTTCTGTTTTAATGTATATTTAGCTCCTTTGTCTAGTGTATTACTATAGAGCCTATTAACCATGAGCCGGGCAGCTTGAACAAAATCCATTCATTTAAATCCATGCTTAATAGAAGCTTCTAGAATGTTCAATATTTCTGAAAAATCCATATTATTCAAAGAAATAATTATATTTGGAATTTATTTGAAAAAATTGAGAAATAACTTTTAAGCGGGTACACAAGCTATTCACAAGCTTCCTTGAATTGAGGCGTTGTTCTACTGAAATATAAAGATTTTCGCATATTTTTACAAAGAAATGGTATCAAACTGCTGCCGAATACAGAGAATTACTCTCCGCTGCTCATATAAGATGTGCTTAATGTAATATCGAGCTTGTGAGAGGCCTTATATGAAATGTTCCTTGGTCGATGGTTTGTTTGGATGCATTCATGTTCTATGAACAAGAACTGATTAAAGTCTCATTTGAGCATTACCATCATCGCTTCATAGTTATAACTAATATTCCTTGGTACATTAGTGGTTTAAAAGCCACAAAGACTCAAATGTGTTATTTTTCTGGAATAGATTAAAAGTTGACAAAAACATAGATTAAAGTTTGTATAAGCAGAAAAAATATTAAGTCGTCTTGGCAATAGAACGGTAATTTAATGCATCCAATATTTTCTTATAAGATCTTAATAGATTTTAAAAAATTATTTATTTAATTTTTTGGCCTTGAAGTTTAGTTATTTCATTGATAAAGCTGCATAAATAAACTAAATCTTTATTTATATATACATTTGTTTTTACCTAACCTTAATAAACTTTGAAGCACAATATATTGCAGTATGTTGGAGCATTGCCAAACACTTTTTGGATACGGTCACACTTTTGCACCTTTGTGGCAAAAACCTTTTTTTTCCATTTTTGCTACAGACAGGCATAGTTCTTAACTAAAAAAGAAAACTAGTCTTAACTATATCTGAGTTTTAATACTGAAAGGCATAGTCCTTTAGCATAAAGTTTTTTTTAAGAAATGCTCTGTATGCATATCTTATAAATATATTATTTCTGTAACTTTTTATTTGGCATAAAATAAAAACGAATTTACGAAATTTTTAAGGATAACAATCTGCGTTTCTAAAAATCCAAAATTTTGCATCATTAGTTTTTAACAATCGCTGTGTGCAGTTTCCAGAACCTAATGCAGCACATCTGATTCTTTATCTTTATCTCTTTTATTTATGATATACTCTGATTCTTTATCTCGAAAAGTCTAGCTATACCCTCTAATCAAGAAAACTTACTGATAATAACATTATTCGAAAAAAGTATGCTCTTTAGAAAAGATTTCTCATTTTGTAAGTTTCGGATCGATTTGTATAATTCGGACTGGCGGCGAATAGTATTGATCACTGCAACGAAATCAATTCCGTCTTTCACAAAAAATAGATAAAAAATTATTAAGTCGTGTCGTTATTTATTACAAAATTCTAAAAATATATCTTCAAGTCCTTCAACCCCGGTTGGGGCATAGGGCGGTGACAAACTTCCTCCATCCTTCCCGATCTGCGGCCAGATACTTCAGCTGTGGCCACGTTTTACGCTGTGTTGCTGCTTCGGCCAATACTGTTTATTTCCAAGTAGTTCTTGGTCTACCAACTCGCCGTGTACCTTGAGAATTCCATTCGAAGGACTGCTTCACGATGCTGTCGTTTGGTCTCCTCAACGTGTGGCCAATCCAGCGCCACTTTCGCTGTCTAATTTCGACATCCAAAAGTTTTTGACTCGTTAAGCGCCACAATTCTTGATTGGATATAATCTGCGGCCATCGGGTCTTAAGAATGTATCAAAGGCAGCGGTTTACAAATGCCTGTAAACTTCTCGTGATGTAGGTGGAGACTTTCCAGGTTTCACAGGCATACAGCAGTACAGATTTGACATTGGATTCGAAGAGCCTTAACTTGGAGCGTAGGGAAATTTGACTAGAGTTCCATACTGAAGACAACATTCCAAAGGCGCTGCGGGCTTTACTTATTCTGCTGTTAACATCCAGATCCGTTCCTCCGTCTGACGATACAGAACTTCCTAGATAGATAAACTGTTTGACCTCGTAATGGGCTGATGTGCTGAGCGGCCAATGTGCATTTATTTGGTTTTGTTGCAGTTGATCCTAAGACCAGCCATCTCTCCATTCATTTGCAGTGATTGACACATCTCGTTCATCCCGCTGTTGGTACTTGCCAGGAAACAGATATCGTCAGCATAATCCAAATGGTTTAGCCTCTCAAAAGGTCTCCATTGGATACCGTGTCTCTCAGTTGTACCTACGGTGGTAGTCAGTACATCGTCTATCGCCAGTAAAAACAGGAATGGTGAAAGAGTCAGAGAGCTGTCCATTATGTAGAACGAAGCATCTTGCGGAATTCTTTATAACAGCAACAATCTTCGGGGGAATCCCTCTCCTATCTATGGATTTCCAGATTCATTCTCTGTTAACTCGGTCAAAGGCTTTCTCAAAGTCTACGAACATAAGGTAGAGCGGTGACGTAAACTCAGTTGACTGTTCGAGTATTATACGCAGTGTGTTGATGTGATCGACACAGGACCGATCACTACGAAAGCCCGCTTGATGCCTCTTGAACGTATTCTCAATCATGTCCTTTGTCCGTTCGAGAATGATAGTTTCCATTATCTTCGTTAATACCGCGCCGGTTATTGCAGCTCTTAAGGTTTCCCTTTTTGGGTATCTTAACAATAACTCCATCCTTCCAGCCCCTGGGGTATTTTTCGTTATCCCAAACAGCCTGTATTAGTGGTAGGAGGATACATGCCGTTGTGTCGGGATCGGCTTTCAGAAATTCGTCTGGTATGCCTTAATTCCCCTATAAGATCGACGCATTTCTGGTTGTTGGGAGCTAGCTCATCGTCAAAAATGGTAAAAATATATAAAAATAAATATATAAATAATATAAGCATATCCGGTAAGATTTTGGCGCGCTGAGTCTTGATTATGTTAGTTTAATTTTTAGTAATTAGTTAAAAAAGATTTTTTGGCTTTTTTTTCTACACTATAATTTGAAGGCAATGAATAAGAATTAAGTTAAAAATAGTCGATAACAGATAAAAAACTTAATCTACTCGCTCGATTGACTTGATACCAGCCTTGACTTACTAATATTTTCCCATTCTACTGTCCTCATTAAATCAAGCCATGGATTTTGATAACCTTTTAAGAGTAAATTGATAGGTCTTCTTTTGATCATCGAATTTTTTTTTGGTAAACAGTCTTCCTATTATTTAACCTAGCCCTTTTCCAATTTCTTGGATTATTTTTTACAAAATTAACGATCTCGTAATTTTCCCGAAAACCTTTGACAAACACAAATTAAATAATGCAGCTTGGATCAAATTGCCGACCATATTACTAAGGCAGCTTTCAAGTCGCCGAACTTATTAAACTGCCCTAATGCAATAACAGCTATACCAAAGACAATGGCCGCCGTGTCCTTTGCCCTCCGCCTTGCCACCTCTGCTGGCACTTCTGCCGCTTTCTCTGCTGCTGCTGCTGATGTTGCCACATTCGAAACGATTCGCCCAATGGCAACGAGCCACTTGTGTTGTTCACTTAAATAGTTGCAAGTTAATTAAGTTAAAATATGGCCTCGCTGCAGATACATCTACACTCACACACACACACACACAGATAGAAAAAGTGGCATACTCACATACACATTGACACATATATACACACTCACACACACACACTCAGAGACACGCACTTGAGAGTGTCTATTAAATAAAAGTGCACAACTTGAGAGACAAACTCAAACGCAGAGCGATGAGAGCGCGTTGAGAGCAAAGTAGCGAAGGAGCAAAGGAGCTACCAAGGAGCAAGTGAGCTTGTTGCTCAAGCGCTCGTTCTCTCGTCCTTGCCGCTGAATGTTGACTAATAGCCAAGCTTTAAGTATTTTAACATGACAGTCAAGCAATGTGCTACAAAAACTTATATACATACATACATAAATAGTACTTGTCAATAGACATGCTGCATATGTGTGAGTGAGCGAGTGAGTGTGTGTGTGTGTGCGCATCTGTGTGTTTGTATCTATGTGAGACTGACGAAGAAAAGATCTTGTGCAAGTTTTTCTTTTTGTTTTTTACAAAGTTTGGTCAAGTTGTGTTAAGGAACAGCATATAAATATTGACAAACTACTACAAGATACTTTTTATTTTTTAGAGATACTTATGTCTAAAAAAAGATGTTCAATAATTTATGGCAGTGTGGCCAAAGCATTTCAACTAAAATTTACAAATTAAGGGCTTTGAAAATTGAATAAAATGGTTTTCAAAGTATCTTTACTCAGCTGTTATTGTAACTAAGGATTTTAGTATACTGGAATATATAATTATCTCATTTGGTGGAGCTGGGCCTGGAAGTATTTTTCCTGTCCAAAGATGCTTGTAATATACAAATTCGGAAATTGCCTTACCACTTATTACATATAAATTTTTTTTAATTCCCCTGCTTACTATTCGCAAAAAGTAAAATTACATGAAGAAACCGGAAATGTAGTCAAAAAATGTTTCCATAAAATGGGATTCGAGATATTTCACATAAAACATTTTTCGAAATTAGAAAAAATAGTTCTTGTATTTAACAGGAAATATCTCAGGTTGTACTAAACTGATTTAGAGAATTTTTTTACCCGACTGTAAATAGTTGATAATATTTGGAAGATGTTTGTGTCAAAATTACGGTTTGGCCGGTATTTATGCATTCGTATGAAAATTGTTAATACACAAAATAGAGGTCTTCGGCAACTGCCGTACCGCTCATGCTATTAAATTTTTTTAACTCCCCTGCTTATAATTCACGAACGGCTCTAGTAACATTTTAAAACAGTCGCTAAATGACGTCACTAATATAATTTTTGTTTGAGAGATATGATATGGGATGTGAGACAGTTGCTACAAACAATTGAACTTTGGGCCAGAGTGCAAAGATCGAGTATTTCCGAGTGTTATTTGAAATACCACGGACTTTAATGAAAGAAATTATTAAATTAATTATTAAATTCTGATCAGGTTCTATGACTGATCTCAGGTTTAGCCAGCACAGAAATATTATAGCTATGAAGCAAGGAAAGACAAATTAGATTTGATATCATTTCGAATACATTTAGAGCTTACGAAGAAACAGTTTTTTGAGAATTTGTATATAATATATCTATAGGTCAAATCGATTGGGTCTTAGCGCCAGTTCTTTGGGTAATTAAAAATTAAAAAAATTTTCAATGTGGAGACAATTTGAAGCAATGTAGCACTAAATCCAACGTTAAAGCAGAAGAACGTCTTCCGGGTCATACTAAAATTTTGCTAGCTTTTCATAGTTGGAATAAATGGAAAATACATTTTCTTGAAGACATCGACACGGCTCTCTCAAATCAGCCTACTCCCTTCTTCTTCTGCCCATTCTAAGGGTACAGGGTATTATGAGATAAAATGGGATAAAATGAGATGAGATGAAATGGGACAAAATGAGATGAGATGAGGTGAGATGACTTGTCATTGGATGAAATGAAATGAGATGGGAAGAGATGACAGGGTATATACGATGAGATGCGATGATTAAGGATGAGATGCGATCATTTAAGATGCGTTGAAATGAGATGAAAGTAGATGAGATGAGATGAGATGAGATGGGACGAGACGAGGTAAGATGAGACGAGACGAGACGAGACGATATTAGAGATGACAAGAAATGAGACTAGTTGGTATTAAAAAAATGAGTTAAGAGAGGCTAACGAATTTCCTCTCTGTTCACAACTCTATCCGGTGGCACTATCGATAGTATCCCACCTCTAGGAGGCCAGTGGTAAAAAATAAATGAGCTGTGATTGTATGAGATGAAATGAGATGAGAAGAGATGATAGGGTATATACGATGAAATGCGATGATATAAGTTGAGATGCAATGATTTAAGATGACTTGAAACGAGATGAAATTAAATAAGATGATCTGAGGTGAGGTGAGACGAGATGAGATTAGAGATGACAAGAATTGAGACAAGTTGGGATTAAAAAATATGAGTGTAGAGAGGGTAACGAGTTTCCGGGTCTGTTCCCAACTTTGTCCGGTGGCACTATCAATAGTACCCCGACTCTAGCTTAGGAGCCCATTGATAAACAAAAATGTGGTTTGTTTTCTACTCACATTTCAATTTTAAGATAAATCAACGTAGTTCGGCTTTAAATTATATTATATTTCTGCGGCCATCTTAGGTTTGCCATTTTTATGAACGCCTAGATCTCAGAGATGGCAGGAACTAGAGCAACCAAACGTTCAGAGTAGATCATATATTGTGTGGCAAGATAAAAATTTGAGTTTTATTCATTTTTTCGTATTGGTGCTATGTAAAACCTTATAGCTTATGTATAAAACAGCCTTCTCTAATATCCTTTAGAGAGCAGCAAAAGTTTAAGAAATATTATTCGCTTATATGTGAAGACTTCGTTACAAGATTTGGCGTAAAGAAGTTTCCCCAACTCATCAAAATTTAATTTTAATCTGTTGATTATTAAAATTGGCCAATTGTGAAATTTTGTATAATAATCTTTTAAAATCTATTAATCTCTATCATCATCTAAATCTAAAAAACTAATACCAACATTTAATTTTCTTTTTTTTCATGATTTACTTGCCCATCAATAGGTAAGTTCAAATATTGGTTTACTATATATAAAAAATGAAAGCTAAGTGATGCCTGTTAATTTACATATTTTTACTGTAAGTTGCGTATATAAAATAATTATTTATGGAACCTTTTTTAAGTTTGGGAATTCTTATTTTGTTGTTAGAAATCACAACTTCGATAAAAAAAAAATATTGGTAGATTCGAGGCGCTGCCCGCAGTGGAATACTCTGTACCATATCTCTCGAAAAAATGTATTCTGCATATTCCTACTAAGAACTTTCCAATTGGAATTATTATTATTTTATTTTTTTTTGGAATTCGATAGTTATACCTATAAGTTTCGTAAATTTTTACGGGTGAAGATATAGATACATGATTGAGCAAACTTCATCTTCTCAGGAAATATGCGTACCAGCTGGCAAAGTTTGGTGTTTCTAGTTCTTCTAGCCTCCGAGATCTATGTGTTCATTCGGACGGATGGACGGACATAGCTCAATCGCTACCCGATGTTATGATAAGCATTTTGATATAAAGGCTTCATAGGAGAAAATTTTATTTCATTTTTTTGAGGTGTTTCAGAAGACCTTGACACAAACCAAAAGTTTCAGATGGATAATTCGTTTGTTTTTGAAGATATCTAAAAGAAAATTTGGCACTCAATAGTTTTTATAGTTCCCCATCAGAAGCGCTTGACTATATCAATTAAATTTTTTTAACATTTTGGTTTAAAATTCGTCTGTTTTTATTTGGTTATCGTAACCTTATTTGGCAATCAAATTGTTTTTTTGAGCTTTCAAACAATATGCCGGATTTTATTGCAAGATAGTCATAAAGGGTATCCCAAAGTCGTACGCGCCAAACTATGCCCTACGCCATCTTTTAAGCTTAATGCCATATCCATGTTTTTTTTTTAAAGCTGTAGAGTAGACTTTATGTTGTAGTTGGGCTAAGATTCTAGGAATACATTAAGAGTTTACGAAAACACAGATTTTTGAAGATTTTTAGATGTCATATCGATTGGGTCCTTGGCACTTACATTGTTTTGAAGCTTGCAGCAACGAAAAAACAATTTTTTTTGAAAACTTTGAAGTACTTTTCGTTGTAGTAAGGCTTACATAGTGCGAATAAAAAATTTCCGACAGCTTTTCGTTTTCGAAAAAACATCCTTTAAAGGCGCTTACTTTTGAACAAGAACAAGCGCGAACAGTGGCATTAAGAACTTTGGTGCATAGAGTCTGTTCTAGCCGTAATAATTTGAAATAATTGTAATCTTAAGAATACAATTTTTTCAATTTTAAAGAATCGTAACCTTAATAAAAAAACTAAGTCACCGAGCTAAAATAAGCTTATTTTCGAATCATATTTAACGACGCTTTGTGTTTATATTGAGGTTTATTATTTGTAAATACTTGTATCTGTGTACACTTCGTTTATGTGTGTATATGTGTATCTGCAGGATTGCCTGCACATTTGTTTGCTTTTATTAGCCAATTTCGATTGACTGGCTAATGGATTATTGAGACCCATTCCCCATGCATGGAAGGACGACGCATTGGAGCTTTGTTGCATGAATAGTAACTTTTACTTTCAATTTCGCCTTGTTGCTGTGTTGCCTTAATGAGCCATACACACACACGTATACTGGCACAGATACTCAGCTTACACAGATACTCACACACACACATACACTGTTGTATATTGAGTGCGGTATTGAGCTGGAAGCGCTTAGAGTTTTTGCCATGCGTAATTGCTGTTTCTAATTAGTTTTTAATACATTTGAATTTGCCGCTAGCACATTTTAGCACATGATTTGCTTTATATACAAGCACCTATATACTATGTATATATTTGTAGTGGTTTTATATATGTATACACTTGTGATATATGTGTGTGTGTGCCTGCATACATCAGGTATTTATTTATTGTAACTCTCGCGTAGGTGTAGCTAATTAGCATATAAGCCGCGTGGGCAAGGACATGGAAATGAACATGAAGACAGCAAAATATTATAAGCAGCGCAGGGGAGGAGGCTTAGCTAAGGGTGGGGATGGGGATCCCCAGGACACCCTGCTGCCTGATAGCTGATGAGCAGCATCTCAGCAAGGTCATGAAAAGCAGCTCATCATTGGAGCATAAAACATTCTTAAAAGCAAACTGAGCGTGGGAGGATTTAATTTCGAAGCCATTAAATATTTACAGCTACAGTTTGCTTATTTTATATTATTTTTTTGTTTTTTTTTTCTGTTTTTTTTTCCTGTATTTAGTCTGGTAAAAAAAAAGTGAGTCACTTGGGACAAAAAACAACAAGAGTATACTCTATAGAGGGTCGTCCTACAAAATTTTTGGCACTTTTGATTTTAATTTTTTTTAACATTTACAAATTAATCTTAGAATTTAAAATTTTAATTTGGCTTGAATTGAAAATAAGTTTTAATAAAAAGTACAAATTTAGAATTTAAAATTAATTCAAATTAAAATAAAGTTTCAAAATCTGACATTTATTGTTAAATTAAGGACTCAAACTTTGTTTTTCAACTAAAAATATGTTCAGAACTAAATATTAAATTTAATTAAAAAAATAATAAATACGTTAAAATACGTAAAGCCAAATATAATCAAACTTGGAATAAATTAATTAAATATTAATTTATTAATTTATTTTTAATCTAAAAAAAGTATGTTAGTCCTACAAAATTTTTTTATTTCCAAAACTAAATATTAAATTTAATTAAAAAAATAATAAATACGTAAAAATACTTAAAGCCAAAAATAATCCAACTTGGAATAAATAAATTAAATATTCATTTATTAATTTATTTTTAAACTACAAAAAATATGTCCAAAACTAAATATTAGTCCTACAAAATTTTTGACACTTTTGATATTAATTTTTTTAAGACTTACAAATTTAATTTAAGAATTAAAAATATTATTTTGGCTTGAATTGTAAATTGGATTTAATAAAAAATACAAATTTAAAATTAAAAATTAATTCAAATTAAAATAAAATTTCAATATCTAAATTTTATTGAGAAATTAAGAATTCATAATTAATTTTTAAAATAAAAATATTTTAAGAGCTAAATATTAAATTTAATTTAAAAAATAATAAATACGTCAAAATACGTAAAGCCAAATATAATCAAACTTGGAATAAATTAATTAAATATTTATTTATTTATTAATATTTAAACAAAAAAAAATTTACAAAACTAATTATTATTCCTACAAAATTTTTGGCACTTTTGATTTTAATTTTTTTAAGACTTACCAAATTAATTTTAGAATTAAAAATTATTCATTTGATTATGAATTGAAAATTAGTCTTGACAAACTTTAAAATCAGCATTTAAAATTTATTTTAAAATAAAATTTCAAAATCTGACTTTTATTGATAAATTAGGAATTCATAATTAATTTTTAAAATAAAAATATGTTCAGAACTAATTTTTAAATTTAATTTAAAAAAATTTAAAATTTTAAACTTATTTTGAACTTAAGTTAAAAATACGTAAAGCCAAAAATAACACTAGTCGACGATGAAAAATCTCCAGAGATGAGACTTATATTTTATGTTAGGGCAATGTTTCAGCATTCAAAATCCGTAATTTTTATTATCCTCTTATACCCTGTTTTTTTTCTAGGACTATTTTAGTGAAAAAGGACCTTTTTCAAAAAACGGTTTCACATATGATGTCATAAAATCTGAACTGATTCGAATTTTTAAAATTTTTTTTTCCTGAAAAGTAGAATAGAGTACCTTTCCATAATGTCCCAAATCATAAAAATCTGTAGTCTAAATAAAAAAACTATAGCCGAAACTGTGTGCCCGAAATGCCAAAAAACACAGCTTTTAGGTGACTTTTTCTACAAAAAAAGCCATTTATTTTAGATAAAGTCTTAGACACCTGAAAATTTTATTATTTTAAGTTATTGGTCATGATATGTAGATGCGATTTCTATATATTTTATTTTTTTTTATGATAAAAGATGACCGAATTATTGCATTTTTAGTAAAATTAGAAAAAAAATTTTTTTTTGGGAAATTTTTTTTTCGTCTCTTTTAACTGCATTTAACCTTTGAAAAGTGGTTCACTCTTCTATAATTAATTTTTTTTTTGAAAGTAGATGTTAGTAGCTTTCAAATAAGCAATTTTTCGAAGAATTCGAGCTGCCCATTAAACACCACTAGCTGAATCCATCATGAAGAGTACACGAAAAATTATGATTTTCCCAAATAAATGCAATATTTTTTCATTTTAATGGTGCTTTAATAAAACACTAATTGGGGATTCACAGAATAATTTTTTAATTCATATAATGGTTACAAATCTATCAACAAGAATCTTAAAAAAAAAATTAGCTAAAAATGCATAAATGTTTTCATTCGTTTTAGTTTTTTATCAGATTCTCGAATCAAAAACCAGCAATATTCACCCAGCATTTTTTGTGTAAAACGACCACTGAATCTATCTTCCATATTTTTTATATCCTGATGAAATCTTTCACCGTGTTGATCGCTCATCGCACCCAAGTTCGAAACAGAAACGCCGATTTAGCAGAATGTTTTTCAAACATGGTGAAATATGTTATTGCAACGACATTCAAAAACTGCTCGCTAAAATGCAACAACCATTTGACGAATCGAAATGGAGATTGTTTATCGATGGCTCTAAAACGAGTATAAAAGCAGTGCTTTTAAGTAATAGAAATGAAAATCCATCCATTCCTGTTGCTTTTGTAACACAAAGGAAAGAAGAATTTGAAACAATAAAAGCAATACTTGAATTAATCCAATATAATACATTCAAATTCAAAATTATTGCGGACTTTAAAATAATTGCAATCCTAAAATACAACTGTTTCCTTTGCTTATACAACAGAAGAGAATGTAAAGACCACTTTAAAAAAGATAAATGGCCTGAAAGGACAGAATATACTCCTGGAGAATATAACGTTGTATCAGAACCACTTGTGGCAAAAGAAAACATCATAATACCTCTAATGAAAAACTTCGTGAAAGCTATTGGGAAAAAAGGAAATGATGCTGCAATCGCTTACATACAAAACGAGTTCCCAAAATTGAGCAAGCTAAAAATTAAGGAAGGAATATTTGTTGGTCCTCAAATTCTCAAAACAATGAAAAACAACGACTTTAGAAAAACGTTACCACTTGACGAAATGCAAGCGTAGAACTATTTTCAGGAAGTAATAGAAAAATTTCTGGGGAATTATAAAAGCCCAAATGCTAAATTTATTATTGATGAAATGCTTCATTGGTATGAGAAAATTGGCTCAACATTAAGTTTAAAAATGTATTTTTTGAAATCGCATTTTCCTGAAAATTTGGGTGCGATAAGCGGTGTTGATCGTGAAAGATTTCATCAGGTTGCATTTTAGCGAACAGTTTTTGAATGTCGTTGCAATAACATATTTCACCATGTTTGAAAAACATTCTGCTAAATCGGCGTTTCTGTTTCGAACTTGGGTGCGATGAGCGATCAACACGGTGAAAGATTTCATCAGGATTTAAAAAATGTGGAAGATAGATTCAGTGGTCGTTTTACACAAAAAATTCTGGGTGAATATTGCTGGTTTTTGATTCGAGAACCTGATAAAAAACTAAAAAGAATGAAAGCATTTATGCATTTTTAACAAATTTTTTTTTTTTAAGATTCTTGTTGATAGATTTGTAACCATTATATGAATTAAAAAATTATGCTGTGAATCCCCAATTAGTGTTTTATTAAAGCACCATTATAATGAAAAAATATTGCATTTATTTGGGAAAATCATAATTTTTCGTGTACTCTTCATGATGGATTCAGCTAGTGGTGTTTAATGGGCAGCTCGAATTCTTCGAAAAATTGCTTATTTGAAAGCTACTAACATCTACTTTCAAAAAAAAAATTTAATTATAGAAGAGTGAACCACTTTTCAAAGGTTTAATGCAGTTAAAAGAGACGAAAAAAAAATTTCCCAAAAAAATTTTTTTTTCTAATTTTACTAAAAATGCAATAATTCGGTCATCTTTTATCATAAAAAAAAAATAAAATATATAGAAATCGCAACTACATATCATGACCAATAACTTAAAATAATAAAATTTTCAGGTGTCTAAGACTTTATCTAAAATAAATGGCTTTTTTTGTAGAAAAAGTCACCTAAAAGCTGTGTTTTTTGGCATTTCGGGCACACAGTTTCGGCTATAGTTTTTTTATTTAGACTACAGATTTTTATGATTTGGGACATTATGGAAAGGTACTCTATTCTACTTTTCAGGAAAAAAAAAATTTTAAAAATTCGAATCAGTTCAGATTTTATGACATCATATGTGAAACCGTTTTTTGAAAAAGGTCCTTTTTCACTAAAATAGTCCTAGAAAAAAAAACAGGGTATAAGAGGATAATAAAAATACGGATTTTGAATGCTGAAACATTGCCCTAACATAAAATATAAGTCTCATCTCTGGAGATTTTTTATCGTAGACTAGTGTAATTCAATAGCAGTTAGTTAAGAAAAATATGAAATGCAATTGCATTTTATAAAACTTGTAAAAAATTGTAACATAAATTTAAATTTATTTTTTACTAAACTAAAAAAAAAAATGAAAATCTATTTCGGACTGAAGGCTTTCGTAATAAACCTTTATAACTTACAATTAAATTCTATTTTTTAATTATTAATTATATAAATAAATAAATAATAAATAAAAAAATAAATAAATTAATTTATTAATAAATAAATAAATAAATATATTAAAACTAATTGATTGAAAAAAGTATGAAATTATATTACAATTTTCAATATTTTGACTTAAAAAAGGACTAAAAGTTCTAAAATTAAATTTTAATTTATTTTTTAATGACTTAAAAAATCATTCGAATGTATTAAAAAAATTTAATCATATTGGAATATTCAACATTGTTCTTTTACGACGAAAATAAGTCTTAAATTTCTTAAATTAAATTTATATTTATTTTTTAGTAATTTAAAAAAAAATGTTCAAAGTATTTAGCTAAAAAAAAAATATATTAAATTAAATTGCAATTTTGAAGTCAACTTTAAAATAAGATTATGGATTCTATAAAAACTTAAATTTTTTTTAACCTTTTTATTAAATTACCAATTAAGAAAAATTTAGCATTTATTACAATTTTTTCTTACTAAGATCTCCTAAAAAATTCCATAATATTGCAATTGATAAGGAAAGGTAGATAAATGACGATGATAGAGCAAATACATTTTATTTAAAAGTTTTAAATACAAAATAAATTGCGATTTTTAAATTTTTTAACTTCTATAATTTTAGAAAATAAAAAATGTAAAATACGGCCAATTTATAAGATCAAGTTATTGCCAGAAAGTTTTAATAATTATGGTTTTATTGTTTCATAATTAAAATTTTTTATTTTTATTATCTTTTTTTACTACAAATAAAAAAATTTTTTTATCAAAAGATTTCTATTTTAAAAATTATATCAATTTTTTTATTCTGTACCGTATGGTTCAAAATTTTATCAAAATCGGTTGACTGTATTATATAGCTCCCATAGGACAGATCGGCCTAAATTACTTTATTTATACAAAATTGGCTATATTTAATTTTTTAATAAAGATATCGTAAACAGATTTGGCATTCAGAAGTTTTTTTTAAGTATTTTAGTAATGTACCAACTTTGAACAAAATCGGTCGACTGTATCATATAGCTCCGATCTTCCAAGAAATCGATTTTTTAACAAAATTTGTTGTGTTTCGTTTGTTTGTAAAGATATTGGAATTAAATTTGACACTTGAAAGTTTTTTATAGGTCTTAAGCATTGTATAAACTTTTATTAAAATCGGTAGACTATATCAAGCAAAAATACGTTTTTTATACAAAATTCGTTGTGTTTTGTTTGTTTGTAAAGATATTAGAACTAAATTCGGGATTCAGATCTCTTTTAAGGTATTAAAGCACTGTGTCATATTTAATCGAAATCGTTTGACTATATCATATAGCTCCTATAGGAACGATCGGTCAAAAACAAATTTTTTGCTTAAAAATTCTTCTGTTTTTGGTTTTTTATGAAGGAACCGGCAAGCTAGTGGTAAAGGGTATCCCTCGTACGCCATTTTTTTTATATAGTAGTCTCTAAAATCTTATTTAACGCTGTGTCAAAAAACGATATTATGATTTTGGTAATGATCTTGGACTTTATTCACTCTTCATATTTTAAACTTGAATTTTATTATCTTTACGGTTTTTTGGTTAGAGCATTTATTAGCTGTATGATGTAAATTCTTAAATGTAGCCTTTTTTTTAGGGTCAACCTTTTTATGATAATTGGGCTCATATAAGCTTGTATACCAAATTATCCAGCTTTGCTTGTTTATTAACAAAATTGAGGCAGTTTTTAAGTTTTAATGCGATCTTAATTTTTTTTATTAAATTTATGTGGCAGGGAACTTGGGCTGGCTCCCCCTGTTATACGTATCTAATATACTCCTGTACACTGGGACCTTTATAGAGTATTATGAGAACCATTAAATTGTTGTCAACGCGTTTGTTTCTGGCTTTTGCATTTCATTAAGTTCCGCTGTCTGCGTTTAGGCGCCAAAGCTTTGATTTTCTTGCCATAAATAATTTCACGCACATTTGACAGTAACAACTAAAGATATGACAGTTTTTCTTTTGAGACAGTCCTACCAAATAGTGCTAGTATCTTTAGTTTTCTCTTATTTCATTTATTTTTACCTAATTTTTACATGCAAATCAAGGCTAATTGTTATTCACTTGATTTCTGGATTTTTTGTGTCCTCGATTTAGAACTAGACGCTCATTCGAGCTCAACAAATTCGGCTTTACTTTATTGTACACTTTTGCAAATCTTACGCCGTAGTTGGTTTTCGGCGGCCATAAAAATAAATACGACTATTTTTACGTTGGACCAAAACTGATAAAAACAATGACAGCCACAAAGATGGCGGCACAATTTGACAGCCAACAGTCGAGAGTCTGGAACCGTTTGACATTGCTGCGGTTAGCAGTTTTCGTGTTTGTCCTTCTTCCTACTCCTCCTTCTAAACCATATTGAATATTGTCCCTACCTATATGCTGGTGTACAGCACCCCAACACCCCCTAAGCCACGCTTCGCTGCGTATTCTCGTGTCAGCCATTTGTCTGCTTAGCTGTCGGCTCTGCCAAGACTCTGCCGAGCAGCGACCAAGTGGCTGACTGACAGCGAAATCATTAAAATGTCACTTGCTCTGTCACTTTGTCGACGTCGAGTGAAACGGCTAGTTCCGGGTAGGAGCAGGCGGCACGCTCTGCTTGAGTGCGCGAGAGCGAGACGTCAGCACGTTTTCAATTTAAGATGGCTTCCCGGCAGATAATTTAATGCTGGCTAATTACAGGCATGCTGCCAAGCGCCTATCGATAGGTCGTCGATCGATTATGCTGCGTCGTCGTTATTCATGCTTCATTTTAACGATTCAATATAAAATTGTCTAACATTTGTAATAATCCGCTATAATAAAATAATAACAAATAAAAATTGTTAAGCTAGATATTTCGTAACTAAATTGAATACTCATATTTTTATTCACTTTCGATTGAGCTATGAAAAACAATTTTTGTGTTTCTAGAAGGGAAGAGGTTTTTGTATGATTTATTGATTAATTTCATTTATTTGATGCAGCTTTTTGTCTTATGACTCTATAGCGCATTTATAACTAAGTAACCTTAACAATGAGTTGGCGAACTGCCCTTGTAACAATAAGTATCAAACTTATCTATAACTTCAAATTTATGACTATTTACAAATTACAATTTACAGTTTTTAAAAGCTTAAATCATTTCTAATGTCTAATGGGTGCCGTCTTTTGAGCCTTCGCCTATTTGTATTTGTGGCTAGGCTTGTTGCAAGTTGGTTTGGATGATTAGTGAGCATATCCCTGTATCTTGAGCTGTGTCGTTTGATTAGTTCAGCTATGGTAGGGATGTTGAGGTCATTATGCAAGACTTCGTTTCTAACAAACCATTCTGCTCCAGTCCATCTTCTCAGGTCCTTGTTTTGCATCGTTTGCAGTCGTTTTATATGGGTCCTCGCAGCAGTTCCCCAGAGCGGTATTACGTATGTGAAGACTGGTGCTACAATAGCATTGTAAATTGTTGACAATTTGCTAGAACTTTTCAGCATCCAGTCCAATTTTTTTAACTTTAATTTACAGCTTTTGACTGTCTGTGTGATGTGTGGGCCGTATGTCAGTCGTCTGTCAAATCTGACTTCAGATATTTTACTTTGGTGGCTCTTGGTATCGGAGATCCCAGTGTGACCTCAGGGCAGTCCCCTCTTCTGGTGGCAAAGGTGATGTGCACTGATTTTATTGTATTAATAGTTATACACCAGCGTTCCGTCCAGCTCTTGAACTCGTCTAAATATGCCTGTAGTAGTTCTGATGCTTCAAGCTCAGATGGACTGCTGCACAGCATTGCCGTATCGTCTGCGTATGTTGCTATTAGCAATCCAGTGTTAGGTGAGGGCAGCGGCATATATATTTGTTCCGGGGTTCCATGCTAACTCCTAAATCCAAATTGGTGGTCTGGTATTGACCCTTTTAGATCCAGCTTTCCAAGCACTCGTCGCAATTTATATGATTAGCTTGCAAAAAAATATCAACCGTTTTATGCTAACCTTATTGCTAATTTTAAAGCGACTTTAAAATGTGTTTTATTACTTCTCAAATAAATCATTATGCTTTACTCATCCGAGACTCTTCCAATACGCCATTGTGATGCCAATTATAGAAAACATTTAAAAGTGCTTTTAATTTTTTTAAACAATTTTATAAAATAAAACCCCAGCCAACGACTCCCACATCCCCCTTTTCAGGCAACCTACTACTAAGCATTGAACATGATTTTATTCTCATCTTCATTTGCAATAATAGCTTAGTTCTGGTGAAATAAGCTGCTCAGTCAGTGAATGAGATCATCCAGAGACCATAAGGTTAATTGTATTGCCTAATTGTAAAAAAATTACAAAAGGAATTGGTGAAGGGGCGGTGTAGAGGAGGATCAAAAGCTATAGAGCATCCTTAGTAACCTACGTTTTTTTTTTATTTTTCTATTTATTCGCTTTACATCGCTTTACATAAGCCGAAAAGTTGAAATTTAAAAAACTTTCTTTAAGATTTTTTTCAAAAGCAAATGCTTTGGTAATAAGAGAAGATGATGTGGTAGTGGACTGAAATTAATTATTATTGGGAGGAGCATGGGGATCTCTATTAATAACTGTTAGAACATATAGCCTAATCCGAATCCGAACGGAGAGAAAGTCTCTATAAATTATTATTATAATTTATTATTTGAAAATGTTTAGATTAATTTAAACAAAAATGACGTTTGATTGTATGTAGTTTCAAAGACTGATAGAATAACCGATATCAGATCCAAAAGTCTGATAATGTTTGCAATGATAAATATGTAAGAAAGAGTGCTCTAGAATAGCATTTAGATAGTTTTTGACAAATCTTTACTCCTAGTGCTGAGATAAAAAGCATTTATTCTAAATTGAGAAAAAAAATTCGTAGTTTTTCATAATGGCAAGTTATCGTCATCATCGTTTGGCGCTACAGCTCTTTATGAGCTTTGTTTGGCCTGCTGAACATAATGCGTCCAAGTTGCACGATTATTTGCTGACTCTTTCCAGTTTTTTATCTTAATCTTATCCATATCCTCCTTTACTTCTTCCATCCATCGCGATCTTGGTCTGCCTCTTGCTCTGGTGTTGTATGATTTTGCATCTACGATTTTTTTTTGGGCTTCCATTCGTGACACGTGGCCTAACCACCTTAGTCTTTGTGCTTTAATGAAACGTACAATGTTTTCTCCTCTAATAAGCTGTTCTAGTTCGTCGTTCCATCTAATTCGCCACTCTCCATTGTCATTAATAGCGCCGAAATTTTTTCTTAGAATTTTCCTTTTAAATACCATTAGCTTGGATTTGTTTTTTTCACTCAGCGTCCAAGATTCAGATCCGTAGCATACTACTGGCCTGACTACAGTTTTATATAGCGCTAATTTACTTGTTCTACAAAGGAGCCGTGATTTGAAGAATTTTATAAGTGATGCGTATGATCCGTTGCCCGCTTGGATTCTATCGTCAATTGTGGCATGCATTGCGTTATCGCTGCTTAACTTGGAGCCCAAATACGTGAAAGATTCTACCGCTTTAAAAGCGTATTCCCCGATCTTTATTGTGTTTGCAGCCATTTTGCTTCTATTCCTTGACATCAACATATAATTTGTTTTTTCTTCATTGATGTTCAGCCCTATTCTTTCTGCCGCTGCTTCGATATCATAGAACGTTCGTGATAGATCGGCTTTGTCCCTGCTAATTATTGCGATGTCGTCGGCGTAGGCGTATATTTGGGTTGTCCTATTTAGAATATGTCCGGTTCTTTTAGCATCACTTACTTCGTCTATTGCGCTGCATAACAAGAGATTGAAAATTGTAGATGACAGGGTATCGCCCTATCTTACACCGGTTTGTATAGGAAAGGCCTCCGATTTTAAGTCTTGTATCATTATTTTCGCTTTGGTACTCCGTAAAGTCATCATAACAATCCTTATTAATTTGTCTGGGATTTTGCATCTTTTAAATATGATGGGAATAATCTTTCGATTAATACTATCGAATGCTTGTTTAAAATCGATAAAGAGCATATGTAAGTCAATATTGTGTTCATAGCATTTCTCTATTGACTGTCGTAGAGCAAATATTTGATCAGATGTTGACCTTCCTGGCTTGAATCCGCATTGGTATTCCGGAAGCACCATTTCAGCGTACTTTATAAGCCTTTTGATCAAAATTCTTGCGAATATTTTGTACATCATGCTCAAAAGTGATATCCCTCGATAATTTTTGCAGTTTGTTTTGTCACCTTTTTTGGAATCGGTATTATTACTGCTGTGTTCCAATCTGTTGGCATTGCTTCTTCATTCCAAATTAATGTGATTAGGTGTAGCATTCTTTCGATGTATTTAGTGCCTGCGTTCCTTAATAGCCCGTTCGTAATATTATCTTCACCAGGCGACTTAAAGTTCCTCATAAAGTTAATAGCTTCTATGATGTCGTCCTTAGTTGGTGGCTGGTCATCTGGTGAATCCGTAGCAGGACCGTCATTATCGGTAAGTGAGTTGTTGTCTTCCATATACGTTACATCGCCAGAATTCAGCAGCTCATTAAAGTGCTCTAGACATCTATTAACTATCTTCTGTTGTTCTGTAAGTATCGCGCCATTCTTGTTTTTACAGATATTTATGCGAGGTTGGTAGCCTTGTCTCTCTGCTTTAATTTGGCTATAAAATTTTTTTAATGGCAAGTTAGTTAAAATAAAAAAACAACATTTTTTAACTATCATTTAACATCAAAAACATTTATTAATATGCCAAAATAATTTAATCGAAATGTCATTATTTATTACCGCACTATGTGGCAACTCCTTTGTAGATTAGATTTTAAACATTGACAATGAATAGCAAATGCACAATAGATTTATTTGTTTTTTATTTATTTGTTATTTGTATAAATTAGTTTTTATTTATGAATTTAATCAAAACTCAAAAAAAAATTGTCTACGGTTTTGAAACCGTTGCCAGTAATGTCTGTGGCATCAAGAATTGTAATTGTATTGAAATTAAATTGAAGTGGTTTTCTGTGGCAGCCCTCATAGCTTACAATTCACAAATGATTCTAACATCAACTGGATTAAGTTGCAAGCCTTATATTTATATGATTTAATTTAAAAATTATTTTCGTTGCTTTGGTAGTTCCAAATGATTTGTGTTAAACGATCCATAGCGAAGGCTAGAAATAGCCAATAAATCAATACATTTTAAAATTATGCAAGATATGCACGAAGAAATTCAGGCGCAGGTTTTTGCTTGCTCTGAAATAAAAATTCAATAAAATTTATTTAATTTGACAAACTGTTTAAGCAACAACTTATTTACGCCATTTCTGCAATTTTAAATTCTTAAGCTTACAATTCACAAACGGTTCTAACATCAACTGGTTCAAGTTGCCTTATTCTTAAATGGTATCAATTTGAAAATTATTTATTATTTATTATTTGAAATATGAAATCCTATCGCTGAACAGATTTTGTTTTTTACTTTTGGTAAATTGTTATTTGGTAAATTGTTAAAATAAAATTAAAATTTGCAAATACTCTGAAAAAAGCCCGAAACAAACAAATTGATATATTTAAGGGGGAGAATGAGATTTTGTTGTTTTTCGGGAATTTTTTTATAAAGGGAAATAATAAACAGCATTTTTTTTTTTAGTTTGGGAATATTTTATTCATTTTTTAAAGTAGACTTAAGAATTTTTTCAAATCATGGACGATTGCCATTGGAGTATTTTGCTGGTCGGCATTTCATCTGTAATTAATAATTTTTTTTTCTTTAGCAACATATTTTCTAAGAATATGAACCTGATTGCGTAAAAAAAAAAAATTGAAAATTCAATTCTCTTGGGATGTTTGAAGACAATGTTATCTTATTATACCATATTTTTATACCTTTTTTTGCATAAAAAAACATTTTTAATAATCATATAATTCCAAAATTAGGTTCATCTAGATTTGAATTGAATAAAGAATGTTCACACCAAACAAATCAGAAGGATTGGTCAATAACTTTTCAAGCTAGAATGCCCACAAGTTAAAAAAAAAACGTTTCGAGAAAAACGCTCCGTTCTAACTACCGCTCGCTTCAACTCCGGACCGACGGGCGGTCACTTAGTCCATAGCATTGGGAATAATTCGAATTTTGCTTTAAAATTTTGACCACATATTCTTGACTAGTTACACTAACAATTTATGCAATAAAAAAAGTCGATTTTTTTTATCGGTCTAAGCTGGTTTCCCCCCTTAATTTTTAGAAGGCCCATATCAAAATGTAGATACAATTTTTTTTTGTTTTATTAACAAAATTATTTGCGGCTACGCACTTGGAGTGACCTCAAATTTTTCAATTGAAAATTTAAAGTTCTTCATAACTTCAATTAACAACGACTAACTATTTTTTTTTCTCGAATATTTATTGTTCCCCAGATTTGAATGCCATAAGACCAAGTTGGCATTATTAAACTCTTATATAGAATTCTTTTATTATCCAAAGATAGCTTGCTATTTCTACCAAGTAGCCACGAAAGACGAAAGAATGGCAGTGTCGTCAGCATACGTTGCCGTTATAAGCTCAGAAGTGCCCGTCGAGCTCGGCATGTCCATAGTAAAAATGGTGAATAAAAATGGAGATACAATGCTACCTTGCGGCACTCCAGCTTTAATGGTCCGCCGTTCCGAGTGTTCACCTTTCACCATAACTTTGAAAGATCGATTGTCAAGAAATGATTTTATGATTTCATAATGAGGAGCAGAAAGGGCCGATTTAAGTTTTTGTAGAAACCCTTCGTGCCACACTCTGTCAAAAGCCTGCTTGACATCCCAAAAAGCTGCAATGCAGTAGCGATGATTCTCGAAGGAGTCTAGGATGTGTTGCACCTCTCTTTGAGTTTGCTCAGGCGTGCCATGTTTTGGACGAAAACCGAATTGATGCTCTGGAACTTGGGACGTCACGCTGGAAAATGGCAAAACTCTGCTCAAAAAGATTCTTTCAAAAATTTTCGCGAATACCGGCAGCAAACTAATCGGGCGATAAGATGCAATGGAGATGGGAGGCTGACAGGGCTTTAGAATCATAAAAATTTGAGCACATTTGCACTCCTTTGCGAAATATGCCAGATGCATTGAATATCTTGACTAGAGCCAGCTTGCCCGCCATTGGAAGAGCCTTAGCTACTCTGGCGTCAATTTTATCAAGACCAGGAGCTTTTTTGGGGTTGAGTGCTTTTATTTGATCTACAATTTCGTTAGATCGTACTGGCAGGTCCAGTTGAAGCGGTGTAGATAATGCCTCCAAAGTTTCCTCGACCTCAGCAACTGAGTTCAGATTGAAGGGAGTAAATCGATCCTCCAGTTGATGTGAAAAAGCTTCAGCACGGGCTCGGTCAGAACGACACCAGAGCCCATTGGCGGTTCGAATAGGACCGCTTTTAATGACGCCATAGGCTGCGGTTTCCATCATCATTTGGACTCACATTAGTAAGAAGAGAATTTATCCTTCTTTGATTTAAGTTATTTAAAGCTTCTTTAAGTCTGTTAGCAACAATACGATAGAGAGCCTTTTCAGCTGGATCATGCGTTCGAAGATAATTTTTTCGTAGGCGACGCTTTATCCTCTTAAGCTGCGCTGTCTGCGCATCAAGAGAATCACGAGGCGGGTGTTGACGATGACCAAATCTCACTTTTTCAGGTGTTCCATTACTGCTAGCTGATATATATCCATTCTCGATATAAATCTTTCCCGCACTCTTTACAAAACACACACAAACCTTAGTCCCCATCACGCAGTTGTCAACTGTCAATTGACCAGCTGCAGTATTTTTGTTAGTATTTTCTAGTATAATTTTTTGTTGTCCTTAATTCCTGTCAACAGTGCTGGGTATATAGCCTGAGCACTTAATTGCTGGCCCATGATAATTTGCTGCTGAGCTGACTTTTCAATGGCCAAGCAATTGGCCATGACTGTGGCACGAGAGAACGTCATGTGGCTTATGGATTGGATGAGTCGAGGTCCAGGTCCAGGTTGAATTTTGTGCGGATAGTCCGATCTGGTGTTCACACGTATTGATTGGATTGCCATGTTTGCGGCTGGCCACAACATAGAAAACGAAACGGAAGGCAAAAAAGAAATGGCAGTAAAAACAGAAATCGAAAAGCAAAGCGAAAAATACAAAAAAAAAAAATGTGAATGTACTCCCAATGCGAAATAAAGAGTTTGAAGTAGAGCAAAAAAAAAATTTGCTACTGAGATGTTTCAAGCTTTAGATGACGTCATAAAATTTCTGCTGGCAAAAGTCCTGCAGCAAGCTTAATAATTGATATAAAACGTTTTAAAGTCGGATGCGAAATTAAGTTCAAATTTAAAGCTCTCTCGCAGTTATGTACGAGTATATATATATATATATATATCTGTATATATCTGTATATAGTAAATATAATTTCTTTTTTGCTTCTCTTTATTTTGTTATTGTTTGGTTTGCTGTATTTTTTGTTATTTTAGTTATCAAAATTTTTGCTTTGCCTCAGGCATTGCACATGCAATTTAATTAAGGCGCGAAATATACATACACAAATTCAAGCTTATATGTCTATAAAAACATGCATATATATGTATTTATGTATATAAAGCTTTATGTGCTTTATATATATAAAATAGATAAGTCTGGTGGAACGATGTCCGACAGTGGCATACGCTGTAGTCACTTTATAAAGATAATAAAGTTTTTCGATTTGGATGTACATTAAGGCGGATCAGATTGTATGGGGTCGAAAAAACTTTCTGAGGCAGTCAAAAAAAAAAAAACCTCTGGCGCTCAAAATTAAAAAAAATATGAATAAATGGACTCCTTGATCCCAGAAACACATTTGGCCAAAACAAAGAATACGTTTGTTAGCCTTATAAATGAACTTACATTTTCGAAAAACGGGCGGCTGGAAATATATTTGAGCCCGATAGTTTTTGGCCCAAATGGCTTAGAATGACCCAAAGAATCAAAATCGCTGAGGGATTTCTTACCGCAAAAAAAATGATCCACCTACATTAGGGATATGAATGCTTTGAAAGAGGCTTCTTCTTCTTCTTATGTGGCAATAACAACCCGATAACCGGATTACGGCCTGCCTTAAAACATCTCTCCAAGCGCCTCTGCATTGCGCGCGCCTTCTCCAGTTGGTCACACCGAGCGAAGACAGCGCCCCTTCCACTTGGTCTTTCCAATGCAAACACGGTCGTCCTCTCCGCCGACGGCCGCTGACTACCGCATCGAACACACATCTAGCTGGAGCATCCTCGTCCATCCTAACGACATGTCCGAGCCAGCGAAGCCGCTGGATGTTGATACGCTGAGCAACGTCCATGTCGTTGAAGAGCTCATACAGCTCCTGGTTGGTGCGGATGCGGTAGTCATCGCCAACTCGAATAGGACCAAAGATCTTGCGCAGTACTTTCCTCTCAAAAACTCCCAAGGCTGCTGCATCAGTTAGCGACTCGGTCCAGGCTTCGGCGCCGTAAAGAAGCACTGGAAGGATGAGTGCCTTGTATAGTTTTGCCGCGCGAGAGAGGTCTCTACTACTCAATGGCCTATTGAGACCAAAATAGCACCTGTTGGCAAGAGTGATTCTGCGCTTGATCTCCAGGCTGACATCGTTGTCGGTGGTAACGGCGGTGCCAAGGTAGATGAATTCCTTGACAACATCGAAAGTATAGCTGTCGGCCGTGATCTGGGACCCAAGCCGCCGCACGTCCCTACTTGTCGATAGCATATACTTCGTTTTGCCCTCATTTACCGCCAGACCCATTTTCGCAGACTCCCGTTCGATAGCACTGAAGGCCGCGGTGACATCTCGCTTGGTACGCCCAATGATGTCGATGTCGTTGGCGTACGCAAGGAGCTGGACACTCTTGTAGAAGATAGTGCCAGTGTGATGTACGCCGGCCTTCCACAGAACGCTCTCCATGACGAAGTTGAAGAGGTCGCATGATAAGGGGTCGCCTTGTCTGAAACCTCGCACGATATCAAAAGGCTCGGAGAGGTCCCTTCCTACCTTGACGGAGCTGCAGGATTTACTCAACGTCATTCTGCAAAGCCTTATCAGCTTCGCAGGGATACCGAGCTCAGACATTGCGGCATATACGCGATCCCTTATTGGGCTATCGAAAGCTGCTTTGTAGTCGACAAACAGGTGGTGAGTGTCGACTCGATTTTTTACAATTTCGAAAAACGAGCGGCTGGAAATATATTTGAGCCCGATAGTTTTTGGCCAAAATGGCTTAGAATAACCCAAAGAATCAAAATCGCTGGGGGACTTCATACCAAAAAAAAAAAAATAAAACCTACATTAGGGATATGGATGCTTTGAAAGAGACTTAACAAATAAAAATCAACCTTTTCTTGCTTTTTTAGTGCTTTTTTATTAATACAACAAAGTGAAATATAATTTTGAATATTTCTTGTTGGAAATCTATCTAGAAATATAGGTCGTTAGGAAATAAATGATTAAGTCGGTTGAAATTCACCCAAAACAAGATAGTTTTTTTCTAGATTTTATAAGGGATTTTTTTGGTAATTGTTTACCTTAAATTAAACAGAAAACGATTATGAAATGCTTTTTAGAACATATCTCTATAACCAAAAGTGTGCAAATTTGTCTATGGAAAAAACTGATTCAATTTTGTATAGTACCTGTATGAAATAGTTGTCCAATTTTGATTGATGCGCAAGATTGTCTACGCAGAAAACTGGTACAATTTTGTATGGTAGCTATACGAAATAGTTGTCCAATTTTGATCAAACTTCATACAAATGTTTAGTCTTAAGCAAAATACAAGTGACATAAATTTGGTTGCTGTATAAAATTGCTTAAAAATTCTTAAAAATATTTTATTTATTTATTTATATAATTAACAGGTGGGTCAATAAGTCTTTGGCCTAACTAAGAAAAACACAATTTTCTACAGTAATTCATATTTATCCATCAAAGTAGTTCCCTTTGGCAGATATACAAGCATTAAACCGCTTCTCTTACTTTTCAATAACAGTCTTGTAGGCCGAAGTTTCGAGGCTCCAAAATACGCTTCAGTTTCGGCGATCACCTCCTCATTAGAGCGAAATCTCCTGCCACAGACCATCACTTTGAGCTGGGAGAAAAGGTGGTGATCGCTGAGGGCCAGATCTGGACTATACGGTGGGTGGGGAAGCAATTCGAAGCCCAATTCGCTGATTTTGTCCTCTCTGGGAAGCTTTCATTCGGTGTTGTTTTTCTTCTGGTTTGAGGAAGAGCGGCACCCACTTTGAAAACAGCTTTTTCATGCCCAAATGTTCGTGTATTATGGTGAAAATGGTACCTTTTGATAACTTTATGGCATCAGCTACCTCTTGCAACTTTACTTTGCGGTTGGAAAGTATCGTTTGCTCGACTTTTTCGACGTTTTCTGCCGTAACTGCCTCATTTGGACGACCAGAGCGGTCAGCATCATCGGTGTCTGTACGACCGCGTCTAAGCTCAGCGAACCAGTATTTAACACTTGATTTTGATGGTGCAGATCCTTACAACACTTTTCAAGCTGTTGGTGGGCTGTGATGGTACTTTTTCCCTTCAAAAAACAATGATAAATCAAAACACGAAATTGCTTTGAATCCATGATTTTTGTAAACACAAAAGTAGCGTCACTTGAACGTCTGTAACTTGGGTAATTATAAACAAATTGACTTGAAATTTTGACAGGATGCATTTGAAGGTTGGTAGTATCGAAAAATCATAAGAATAATCAACTGGAGTCGCCATCTCTATGTCAGGCCAAAGACTTTTTAACTCACCTGTTATAAAGTTACAAATTTTAAGTTATAAAAGATTTGCAGTAAGAGCACCGTAGGGTGGTTAAAAATTCGTATCCTAACCACTTTATTTTACACATTTCTGTGCAGTTTGATCAAAATCGGTCAACTATATTATACAGCTACCATAAAAAAATTAAACCTGCGCTCTGTTTTTCAGAGAGGCACAAATTGCAGACTTATGCATTTCGTAACCTTCTAGTTATTGGATCATGCCTTTCTGGACTACTTAATAATGTTTTTAGCAGCACTGGGTAGAGACTTCAAAGTTTTTTAGTCTTTATTGGGGTTCCAACCAACCAAGGCCAGTTTTCGGCCTATCCCCGAACTTTTTCAAAGTTTCTTAAATAAATCATTTGTATTCTTTTGTAGTGAGGCCCAATGCTCCAGTGGCCCATAAATAAAAATAAGATTCTTTTCTATTGAGAGTCGTAGGATGATCCATTCCTGTGAAATATGAGCAGTCTGAATATTACTTCTGCGCAAGCTGGCTAATTGTCGAGTTGAAGCATCTTTTCTCATCCCTATAACTCAATGCATTTGCTGAAGAAATTATTACAATTTATTCAATTAAATTGATCTTTTTCAAAATTAAGTCTTTCGTGAAGCTAAACTTCACTGTCAATTTAAATTAACTTAATTTCATTTGGTTTAACTTCTCTGTCAATTTATATTAACTCAATTACATTTACTTTATTTTCTGTGTCAATTTAAGTTAAAAAAAGTCGAAGTTGCCACATTTTTCTTCCAATATATACGAAATATCCAATAAATCGCAAAACAAAGATACACAATTTCAACGTTTTCATTTATTTTTATACCAAAAATTATTTTAGTTAAATATATTCATAAACTTTCAATATGATAACTTCAAATTTTTGATTATAAAATAAATGACGTCATTGGGCATATCTGCCCTTCCCAAGCCATCGTAGCTTATGCTCTTTTGGGTTTTTTTTTATTCGAAAACTCAAATAAATTTATATTTCAGACCTACGCTGCCAATTTTTTTATCTTCAGTCATCTGGTTCTATCCTATCGAGCATCGTTAGTTCTATAACCTAAATCTACCATTTGGTCAACTTTTTGTTTTTTAACTTTTTTTTATGCGTTATTTTTTGTTGGAATTTTCTGGGATACAATCTACAATGTTACAATATTTTAATTTCATCAACTTTCATTAATACGTTCTTAAATCGATACATTTTTGGCTTTACCTTGAAAAATTTGCACCTAAGTATAATAAATTTTGACCAATTTCGACGTTTGTGGCTAACATCCTGCTTACATTGCTTAAATAATAAATTTCAAATTCCAAGTTCTGCTCCTTACTGAGATCTATCAAATGTCTATTATTGTCAACTTCCACCCGTTTCATGGACTTCAAAAATCTACAAAACCCCTAATAGGGTATTAAAATAAAATTTGGAAATATACAGCTACGTATGATAGATGATGAAGTTGAGTGTGCCATTGATGATGACAATGATGATGACGATGATGATGATGATGTTGCTGGTTAGTTGTTGCAACCATGACTGCAATTTCAATTTCAATTAAAAAAGTGCACAACATGCGACATTTTGGTGAAGCTTCGAATGTTGCATTTTAAATAAAATGAGCAACGAGCAAAAATGCCTCGAAATTTATTTCACTTCACATACAGTTTGAATATTTTTGCGAAATATTTCGATTTTTGTTTAAAACAAATTTTCAAGTAACCGAAAAATAATTGAATGAAAAAAAAATGTTCGGCGTAAAAATAAAATTATATGACAGAGAGCCTAAAACTAAGAAGAAAGTACCCTGTATACAAAGACAAAAAGGTAATAATAATTCAACAATAAATAACAGTAAATAATATAAAAAATATAAAAAAAGCCATAATTAGAAGCGCTGCAAGTTAGTACAGTTGATGCTAGAAACGTTTGTAAATTGTAATTAAAAGTATAGTTACAAGTTGTGGTTTAAACAGCTTGTGAATTATAAGCAGCGAAAAGTAACATTTTATTTTTATTAAAAAAATGTTATCATTTTGTTTAAAATTTTTTTGAAAAATTTTGCTATACAGCGCTTTTTATTAGTAAAACAAAAATTAGTTAAAAGTCACATTTAATGCCTAATCCAAAAGCGTAACCAATATTGAGAAAATTGGGAAAAAATAGGGGGAAATGCTTATTTTTCAATCAATCGCCTTAAAGCTTAGCATATTGGCTCTATGTGATGTTGACAAAGCGCACTTCCCAATATTTTTTTACTATTCATCATCATCGTATGGCCACTACAACCCGCTCTCGGGTTACGGCCTCAGCAGCTCTCGCCAGGCGCCTCTGCTTTGCGCACGCCTTCTCCAATTAGAAATACCAAGGGAGGATAGGTTCTCCTCCACTTGATCTTTGCATCGGAGTCGTGGTCGTCCCCTTAGTCTTCCTTCGTCTTCCTTCGTCGGCTTTCGCTTCGAATACTTTTTTCGCTGGAGCATCGTTATCCATACGTACGACATGGCCGAGCCAGCGCAGACGTTGTATTGTGATGCGCTGGACAACATCCATGTCGTCGTAGAGCTCGTACAGCTCGTGGTTCATCCGTATGCGATAGCCGTCCTCAAAACGTACGGGACCGAAGATTTTGCTTAGAATTTTCCTCTCAAACACCCCAAGAGCAGCTGCATCTGTCCGTGACACAACCCATGCTTCTGCGCCATATAAGAGCACGGGCAAGATGAGCGTCTTGTAGAGTGTTACTTTTGTCGTTAGAGAGAGGTCTCTGCTGCACATCTGCTTACTAAGACCATAGTAACACCTATTGGCAAATGTAATTCGCCGCTTTATCTCCATTATTTATTTATTTTAAAATTAATATTAAGAGAATAATGACGTAGCAGTTTCCTTCTCGGATAAATAACTCCAAACTCTCTGCTAGCGTCTGACCAACGCCCTGCGTTTGCCCTCAGAATGGGCCACGGCTAGTGAATTGGGGATAAACCCAAATAAGACAAAGCTTATGCTCTTCGTCAGGAAGTATAAACTTCCTTTTCTTATAAATCCCAAGCTTAATGGTACGCCTTTACCATTTAGCGACTCAGCCAGATACTTTGGGTTAGTACTAGACAGCAAACTAGACTGGAACCTAAATATAGAAGATCTAAGAAAAAAGGCAAAGATCGCTTTATATACTAAGCAAGCCACTTGACTTAAATGGAACATGCCCCCAAATATGGTTTACTGACTGTACACTGTCATTGTCAGACCTATACTGATGTATAGAGTCTCGATCTGGTGGCCTACCTTAGATAAGGGAACCTTAAAAAGTTAAGTAGGGCTCAGCGAACCGCCGAACTTACCATAAGTGGTGCTCTACGCTCCACAACAAACCAAGCACTACATGATATTCTAAACCTCCTACCACTGAACAAGTTGGGGAAACAACAAACCATTCTATCAGCTTTACGCATGAGAGAGGCGAAAAAATAGAATGACCAAGACTTTGGACATGCAAAGATTCTTAAGGGGAACCCACTAATCCCCGAAAGTACAGACTACTGCATACCGCAGGAACATTTTACAACTAAATTCAGAGCCTATATTCCAACCAAAGAGGAGTGGAATACAGATGTACCAGACCCAGCGGGCTCGTATAAGGTATACACGGACGGTTCCAAGCTAGACGACCCTGTTGGCCAAGGCATCTACGTTGAGGATTTCAACATTAGAACTGCTTTTCAACTCCCAGACCACTGCAGTGTTTTTCAGGCAGAGGTCGCTGCAATCCGGGAGGCTTCAGTTACAATAAGAAACCAACAAGTTCAAAATTAGAACATTTGTATCTATTCGGATAGCCAAGCGGCTTCTAACACCCTAGTTTCGATGACTTCGTGTATGAAGTCAGTGAATAACTGCCGTATGTTTCTAGATGAGATGGCTGAGCAGTTTTCAATTCACCTCATATGGGTTCCAGGACATAGGGACTTCGAGGGTAACTGTATTGCGGATGAAGCAATCCTCCTTCAAGACAAGGACGTCCTGGGTATACCTATGGCCAGCTGTAAACTAAGAATACGAAATTTTCTGTTCAAATAAAACGTGGAATCGGACGTCGAACACGTGTGGGATCTCGCAGCTAACTTGGCCGACATACCATAGTAAAATAACCAAAAATCGTTGCTGTCTAAATAGAGCCTAGTGCTCATCTGATATCCGTGCTATCAAGGGACTCACTGGCTGGTGGGAAATCACTTATCCAGGCTGAATGCTCACCATCGTGACTTCTGTAGAAGCTGTGGGGATGAGGAGGTGCTGAAGATAGTGCAACCCTTTTTCTGTCATTGCCCTGGGCTGGGCAGTAAAAGATTTAGGTTCCTAAAGTCACGCTTTCTTGATGAATTTTCTCAGCTCTCTGAACAGAGTTCAAAATGTCATTTAAGTTTTATTCAGGCAGCATGACGGTTCCTCATCTATTATAGGGGACCTCTCAAGTGGGGTAGAGTGGTGAACTAGCTCACTCTAGCGGTATCGCAACGGACCTATCGTTAGCCTAAGTGGCAGTCCCAACTACCGCCCTAACCTAACCTAACCTAACCTCACCTATTAAAGGTCTATTGTTAAAAGGATTTTTTAAATATAATATTATTCGTTGCAAATTCGTTGCTGACTATCCATTTGAAATGTATGTTTGCATTATGTGTCTATTTTAATTTTAAGATTATTTTACGCAAAATTAGTTTAAAATTTTGACTGTTTTTTCAATTTGTGCAGTCAATGCGCAATTGTCCTGTCTATTTTAACTAATTACTTTTACAATATGCTTCAAAATCATAAAGGACGTCGCTTTTTTCAGGACTGAGAGCAGCTGTTGCCCCCAGATCAGAAATTCAATTGAAAATGTTTGTGGCATCAAAGCATGTAACATTTTCAATAAGGTTGCAAAACTGGTTCAATATCCAAAACATTTATAGTTTCCAGATGGGCAGGCATAATGCACTATTTATACTTTTGTGCACAATATTTCGGCTTTTTTTGGTTTTAATTTGAAGATCTAACGAATAAAATATATTTCCAAAATTTAAACATCTAATCAAAGACTTGGTTGCTGCCTTGAAAAGGGATTTGGTTCTAGAGTCCTTTCAGATATTTTGACAAAGCTATCAGCTCTGCATATGCAAATGCAATATTATATAATACGTACGTGTTGGTGGCAGTTGTTCATGTGTGACTATCCGTGTGAGTGTGTGTGTGTGTGTAACAGAACTTTATGCAAGAAATAAATGAAAAAAATAAGTAAAAGTAAAAGGAAAAGGAGAAAAAAAAAATGTTGGCTGTCAAACAATATCTTTGGCTTAATTCATGCGTTTACCGTATGCGAACGTGCGTGCCAGAGTTGTAACCAAAAGCCAATACATACACACACACACACACACGCTCTCTTTGGCTCACACCCACACACACAGCTGCAAATTTAGAGTCTTACACGCGAAACACCGTTTGATCCTATCGCAACTTTTGCTGCGAAAATCACGTGAGGCAGCTTATGAAAATCAAATTTCTATAAAAAATCAACAGCCAACATGAAATGAGAAAAAAAATAATACAAGAAATTTGTATATATGCCGAAAATAAATAATATATAAAATAAAAAACGAGCCCCAAACACTGAAAATAATCATGCGAAAACTTATAAGAGTACGGGTATGCCTGCGAGGGTGGGATGGAAAGTATTAGGACTAGTCAGCTTCTTTTGAGAAAAATTTAACTTTTTGTAGTTTCAGAAATTTAATAAAATAATATAAAATAAGACATAAATTCCCTTCTTCTTCTGCTATCCTTGACTACCAGCTGAGCATAGGGCCTCATTATTACTAATAGTAAAATTTATTTGTACTATATATTTATTACATCATCCTTTTTTTTACATTACTTTACGTATTATTAAAATAAAATAAATATTTAATAAAAAAATTATTATTAATATAAAAAAATCCTTAAATGTGTTTCGAATAAACATGCAAAGGAATAGATTATAACAATGGTCGGCAAGGGCCCCTCTCACTTATAAGTGAAGGCAGCGACGTACACACACGTACCTGTTTCGACGCGTCGTGACGTCACTGTGCCACTCTCACAAAAGCCAGCAATGTAAAATGTATATTTTTTTCATGCGGACCATTAGTTTATAACAAACTAGTGAACCCGGCAGACGTTGTCCTGCCCAAACTTTTTGAATACTCTTAAACCAAATAAACATCGTAAGATTCTCTAGGTAGCTTATCTGGAAACATATAAGAATTTTAGATTAATTTGCGACTCTATTCAAATTTCCACCATCATTAGGCGAATGTCGCGCTTCACGGGTCTGTCTTAACCGAATTCTTTCTCGTTCATTGCGATCTTCACGTTCCTGGGCAGTACGATTAGAAAGACAATTAATTTGATTCGTTGCAATTGAAATACATCATGCATTGATCGATTAGGAAACGGCATTCACAATTGTCCTAATGCTTTATTAATCATCGCCAATCATAGATCTTCAATATGAATTGCAGCTTCATTGTAAACTTCCGACGTAAATACCATCACTGGATTACGTTTTGCTTGACGTACTCGAAACAAAATATCTTCTGATAAATAATCTTGATATTTTATCCACAATTCATGTGGATTTGATGGAAAACACGTTGCCAAAATAATCGCAAATAGAACACGTATTTGATATGGATGAGCGGTAATAACACTTCTGCTAAAGTTTGATTCCCTTGCAAATCATTTTCTAACAAATAAAATTTTTGACCTGCCTCTCGATAAATTTTGAAACGATGTTGGACACCGAGCATTGATTAACGACAATACCAGTTTTTGTAAATACATATGGCAATATACACACAAAAGCCGATATTCACAAAAATGCGTATATCTCACGAACCAATACACATAAACACTTCAAAAAAAGGCTTAAAACCTCCGTATTGACAACCTCTAACATGCACAAAAATCTGATTTTAAATTCATCGACGCGTTTGTGAGAATATACTTAACACGTAAAACATAATGGTTTATACAAATGATCGGCAAGGGTCTCTCTCACTTCTAAGCGGTGGCAGCGACGTCGACGTCGACACACATATAGTACGATGTATGCGCAAGAGTGTGTGGCAAAAGACACGAACAGCTTTGCCGATGCCCGTTTCGACGTATCGTGACGTCACTGCGCCACTCTTAAAATGTAAAATGTACATTTATTTCACGCCGACCATTGACTTATAACAATAATTATTACTCTGCTAAACATTAATAATAAATCATAATTCAATATTCAATTTCATTCACTAATAATGAATAATACATTTATTTAATCCTACGAAAAATATTATTTAATACAAATAATAGCAAAAGCTTTTTTAGCATTAAATGCTACTAATACAAAATTGTTAATACACTCCCCGAAATTCAATTAAGAACACCTATTATTATTTAAAAATATTAAGATTTAAGTTATTGAAAAAGCTTTTTTGACCAAATTAATATTTTTAGCGTTAATTTATTCCAAATGAATTAAAAACTTATTCCAAACATGCAAAAAAAAAGCTTAAAACTTCATATATCATTAAAAAATTCATAATTTTCTGCATGATATTGCTTCGATCCACATCCTTTGATACGCCAGTCGTGGTAGGTTCCAGAACAAAATCATCGATTGCCGGGCTTGAAATCAATTGAGAACATTTGGGGGAACCTATCCCGTCATGTCTACTCTGGCGTACGCAAATTTTAGGAGCTGCGCAGGATATTTACCGAAGAATGCGTTTAAATCCCACTTCCCTATTTTAGGAAGGAGGTTCTTTCGATTCCTGCCGGAATTTTTGTTGCTAAATATAAGTCGGAAGCCTTGACTCTTTATTAACTTAGTGTTTTTCCCATTTTTTTTTTGCAAAACGTTTATTTTATTAACCCTCTTTAGAAAGTGTTTTAAATTCAATTTCGCAGTATAAATATAATTTTTTAATGATATTTGAAGCTTTAAGCTTTTTGCTTGTTTAGGATAAGTTTTTAGTACATTTGGAATAAATTAACGCTGAAAATATTATAAGTCAAAAAAGGCTTTTTTTATTAACTTAAAACTTAATGTTTTTAAATAAAAGTTTGTTCTTACTTGAATTTCGGTGATTGTACAAAAATTTTTGAAGTTATTTTAAAAATGTTTAATTTATTTATTTAAAATTTTTTAATTTCAGGTAAAAAAAAAGAATTGGATACTATTCATTCTTGGGTATGTTCAATTTTTAAACTTACATTGTATTGGAATTAAAATTTACATATGCCCCGATGAATCTTGTGTTTTTTTTTGTACGAACATTATGTACTTCTTTAAAATTATATAATTTGCTGAAGTTGGGAAATTTTTTTTAAACAAATTCTGAGAGCTTGTTTTAAGAACATTCTGCACTCATATTGGGTAAATTAAGTATTTCGTTATCCCGTGATTTATTTGAGATAACATTTGTAAATTTATTTATAAAGCAATGAATTAGGAGATTAGAAATAAAATGTAAATATTTGAGATATATTTGATCCAAAATAAAAACTATTAAATACTTTTTGAATAACATTTTTTAGGCATATTAAATATTTTGTTAACGCTTAATGTATTTGAGAAAATTTGTAGGAGTTCTGGAATAAATTATGATGACTTTAGAAATATTGTTTTATTCAAAATATATCTTAAATATTTTTTCAAGTACATTTTGTAGTCATATATTTCATATAATATTATTTTTTTTATTATCTCGAAATATATTAGAGATAAGATTTGAAAAATTATATTGAATTCAGTTTATTTCGCATTTTAAAAGAAAATTTGAATATTTAATATTTATTTTATTCAAGATAAGACTAATTCCCTTACTGTCCGCTTATCTCTATTAAAAATTGTTCGAACAGAACAAGGACCTACATTTTATAGCCGAATCCGAACGGCGGTGTCATTAAGTAGTAAAGATTTTTTACGACCACTTATTCAAGATATATTAAATTAAATTTAATATATTTTCCTAAGAACATTTTGTACATATATTAAGTACTTTATTAACTCAAATAAGATAAGATTCGAAATATTATTTGGAAATAATTCTTTAAGGAGTTTTAAAACAAAATTTTTAGATTTTAAACATATTTTAATCAAAATATATTTAAGGACATTAAACGTGATCCATTAACTAGAAGGTTTCGCAATGCGGAATTTCGCAATTTGTGTCTCTCTGAAAAACAGAGCGAAGAATCAATTTTTGTTTTGTAGCTATATGATATAGTTGACCGATTTTGATCGAAATGAAATGTATAAATTAAAATGAATACTTGTAAGGCCTTCTGAATAACTTTGTCAAATAAACCTTTGAGCGAGCGCAGCAAGTAGGAGGCAGAGCTCTCTAGTCTTGCAAAAAATACGTTAAAGTTTACTAAACGCATATGCAGCTGGTCGGATATACAATAAAGTTAACGCGCAAGTTCTGAGAATTTTGACAGTAATCCAGATGTCATCTTCTAGAAGTAAGATTGTCTTATTATATCCTATGCAAAGACTTATGATTTCGGTGCAGTTGCGTTTACTGAGTTGAGGGGTTTAGAGCTAGGGAGTATTTGTATATCTTTATTTATTAAAGAGCTTTATATGGTTCAACGTTAACTACTCTAAGAATTCTGAGCGTTGGTTAGTTTGCATTATAAAAAGTCGAATTTCCAAGTCTCTTCAATCGGTATGTTTTACATATATGACTACATGACTTAAAAGAACATTTTGTTTAATCAATATAAATTATTTGTATAAACCAAAGTATAAATAATACTCAAAGAGTGTTGAATTCGAAAATTTTGTTGGCTGGGAATTCAATTCGTAAAGCAATTCGATGCCTAATGCGTTCTTCTGTGCCGGCGTCACCTTGCTATTGACATTTTGCCACATGATCTATTTTTTCAACAAAATTTTCCAATTTCGGAAGAAATTAAGAGAATTCAAAATAAATCAGCTATTCTTCCCCTTTTCCCCTTGTATTTGTTGTCTTCTGACGCTACATCTGGTGGACTGGTTTCTCTACGGACTTTCATGGCTACTTCAAAAAGTAGCGCGGCTGCAGGATTTAACCATAGGAAAGGTTTTCACTTTGGAATGAATATATATATTAGAGGTCGCAAAAAATACCAGCCCGTTTTATCAACTTTTAGGCAGATGCTGATCCAAAAATCCACCCGTGAATTCGCCACTATACAGAGGTAGTCAAAAGTATTTAGACAACGAGCTTTTTTTGGCACATTCAACTGAACGAACTTTTCTTTCTTGTTGTTGTTGTTGCAGGCCAACAAAATGTTATGTTGTTGTAAAGCTTGATCTTTTCTTAAGCGATTGTAGTCAATTTCATATAGATAACGGTACATAGGACAGAGAACAAAGCAAGTGAACTGATGCTTATCAGTTGTCAAAAGTATTTACACACGTTTTCATTGTGTCAAAAGTATTTACACACAACTCAATTTTATTTATTCAAGATTAATATTCAATGGAAACAAAAGATTTTCTTATTGTTATTAAAAAACATAGCTAATATTTAGTTATACCACCTTTGGCATCAATGACAGCTTGCAGCCTGTCGGGTATTGATCTTACCAAAGTTTGTGCAAATTCCATGGTCAATTTGGACCAAATGTCCTTAATCTCAGCAATGGCGCCTTCGCGTTTTCGATATTTATCAATGGTCCTCTTGTTTTTAACAATAGCCCAAACGTTTTCAATGATATTTAGATCAGGGCTTTGTGCGGGCCAGGGAAGAACCGCCTGACTTAGATCTTTCAAAAATTGGGTTGGTACCTTACCCTTATGGCATGGAGCATTGTCGTGCTGTAGAATCCAGTCATACGTTGAAAAAAGTCTGTTTCCTGATGTGAAAGCATGATCGTTTAGTATATCGAGGTATCCGTTTTGGTTTAATGTCCCTTCTATTGGAACCAAGTCTCCGAATCCATAGTAGGAAAGGCATCCCCAGAACATCACACTGCCACCACCAAACCTATTGATTGGCTGGGTTGCCAAATACTTTTGATTTTTTTTAAATGCATAAAATGCTTGCTGTATGACCCCTGGAACTGAAATGCAGCCTCATCTGTCCATAAAACATTGAACCAAAAGTCGAGAGGCTTCTTGCTGTACTCCAACGCAAATGCAAGACGTTTTGACTGGTTAGTTGGTGTGATGTCAATCACTTTACGGACAACATAGGTATTAATATCAGCTTCCTTTAGCCTGCGACGTAGTGTAGCTTCACTAATTTGTCTGCCAATTATGTTTTTTGACTCTGCGGCAATTTTAACGGGACTTGCAGTTGGATTGTTCACTACAACGTTTAGTATGTGCCTGTGTTGTTTTTGATTCAACACAGGTTTTCGGCCTGTTCTTTTTAAATTTTTCAAACTTCCAACTGTATCCTTCTTTTTTACTAAATTGTACACCGTTTTCCGGGAGATTTGATACAACTCAGCTAATTCGACTGCAGAGGTACCGGCTTTAAATTTAACAACAATTTCAGCCCGTAGCTCAACGGTTAATTCCTTTGTTTTTGGCATTTTTCTAACACTTTGTAATAATTTAATGATTAAATTAAGTTATTTGTAAGTTAATTTAGATAGCTATAAAACTACAACCTGTATTTGTCACTGCAAACCCAATACTAATGACGAACTTGCATTGTGTAAATACTTTTGACACAAAGAAAACGTGTGTAAATACTTTTGACAACTGATAAGCATCAGTTCACTTGCTTTGTTCTCTGTCCTATATACCGTTATCTATATGAAATTGACTACAATCGCTTAAGAAAAGATCAAGCTTTACAACAACATAACATTTTGTTGGCCTGCAACAACAACAACAAGAAAAAAAGTTCGTTCAGTTGAATGTGCAAAAAAAAGCTCGTTGTGTAAATACTTTTGACTACCTCTGTATGTCAATTATTTTATACGAATAAATCCTTAACCAAAACCAATTTTCAGCTGTGACAGATATTGACGTTTTAAAGTTACACATATCGTCCTTTTTTGGCAGCAGCTGAAAATTGTTCTCTAGCCGCTGGAAAATATTGAGTACCGTGACAGCAAACAGCTGATGGCAAATGTTTGCCAAGCTGTTGACTTTTCAGCCTACCCTCGTTTGTTTTGGCAGCGGCGGCATGTGCCAAAAGGGCTTTGGTGTTGCAAATCCTTTTGGTTTTAAAGAGTTTGTCGCCCAGAGGCGTTGACAGCAGTAGCAGCGGTGTCACGACACGTCAGGACATGTCGACACCAGGACGACGTCAGGACGTCAACATCGACAGCTACAACAACCAAAAAGATCGTTTTTGAGATTTATATATATATTTATTATTCCATTTTGTGCGGGTTAAATCAAATTTGCATAGTTCCTATATGGGGCGCGTGTGGGTGCAACGCCGACGTTGACGCTGACGTCGACGTCGACGCCAACTTGATGAAAGACTTAAAGCTCGAAACGCGAGCTTGGCGCGCATTATAATCAATAGAGCGGCCAACAATGATGCGGGCGCCTCACGACGAGAAGGAAGGAGCAGCTCAGGGCTAGGGCTGGGGTGTGTATGTGCTTAGTGCTGCGGGCATCCATGTGCGCTCTGCCGCCGCTCTAGCCACAGCTCTAGCCGTACCGTCCCGCCCTGCTCAGCCATGCCCACCCTGCCTCCGCTGGCTGGCATATAATTGGGGCAGCCAGGGCTGAACTGACTGCATTGAGGTTTTCACATCAAATTGGTTTGGTTTAGTTGTTGAATGGATTTTGGTTGAAGCCAAGTGTTCGTACACGTGCGCGTGTGTGTGTGTCTGCGCCCTGGTGCCCCCTATGTGTGTGTGTGTGTGGATTTGAAGGGTCTATGTGTGTGTGTGTTTGTGTTTGCTGCGTCAATCATTTCAACACTAACCATTGAAATCAACTCAAGGACAAAATGTTAATTTTACCCAAAACCCAACCCCCAAGCCCAATCTTATCCGAGCGAACCAAACCCAACACCAAACCACAGCAAACCAAAACGTCGAGCTGGGCTGGGCTGGTCTGGGCTGGGGCTCCTCCAAGAGCTCCGAGCAGTCCAAGGCACACGCAATTTGTTGTAAGTGGCGCAAGTTGATTGCGTGAGTCTTGCGAAAACAATTTTAACATTTACGTAAACAACATTTTCACAAAACAGACACATACAAACAAAAATATTTGTATATTGTAACTATTTGACTTGGGGGTGTGTGTGTGACTGTGTGTGTGTGTGTGTGGACTCCTAGCAAACTAGTTCAGGAGCTAGAAATTCAATTTATAAATACGACTCACTTACAGAAAACTTTTTATTGTCTACCAAAAAATATCAACAAAAAAAAAAAAATTTCCTTTACAAAAATTTTGACTGCAACTTGTAAAATTTCTTTGAATATAAAAAAAAATATTTTCAAAATTTGCAAGTCTACATAGACAATGAATTCGACAAATTTTTGCTCAAAACAAAATCTGAGATTTGGCCAAAAAAACACATTTTTGTGGATTAAATCCAAAAGTATCTGTACTTCAAAGCAAGTATCTTCCAAAAGTCTATGTGACGTCAAGAGGGCTCTCATACCACAGCTTGATTAAATAATTTAGAACGTAGAAGATATTTGGTTCTACTTTGTTTGGGCTTGATGCCGAGGATTATGTGCGGAAATCTGGTCTGGTAGGAGAGTTTTAACATTGTTTGTGAGTTGATTCCATAAGTGAGACATTTGCGATGACACTTTTTTTGGTGTGCCCGAATTCTCTAAAGCATTTGTTCTTATTAAATTTTGAAAACTTTAGAAAAAACCTTCGAAAACACTAGTTTACACGAAAAATTAACCATGGTTCCATAACATCTACACTTTCTATCCGATTTCGAAACATAGGAGATACTGGTTCTCCCTTCGGCTGCTTCGTCAAGCAAAAGTGCTTGGCAAGCCTCTGGATGCGATCAAGACAAAAGGTTTTGGCAGAGCGTACCTAAAGCTCCTGGCAGCTTACCTATCTGGCCACCACACTGTTAGATACCATCTACAGAAAATTGGCCTCTCGGACTGTTAGAGTGTAGGCTCTGTCTAGAAGACGATGAAACCACCAGACATATTCTCTATGACGGCCCAGCGCTGGTATGGGACGGAGCTTGTTACATGGGAAAGAAACGGATTAGTCCCTTCCATCTCAGGTCAATACCAACAAAAGACCTACTGCTATACATGCGGAAAGAAGAAAGTCTTTTGCTTTAACTTAAGGGTATTGTTCAAAAGACCTTTTAGTCGCAGTACCCAACCTCATTGTAAAGAACCCTTTTTCGGAAAAAAAATCCGATTTCGAACATCTTAGGCTAAAACTTTCTTAAATAAAAATAAATACTTAATATGAAAAAAGGAGCGTGTAAATGCTTGATGTGGGGGAGGTATAATAGCCAGAGGCTGCCCAATTACGCCTTATCTTTCTGCTCGCTAAACCATTTTGAGGATTTGATAATGATAAATTTGTGATTTGCCTGACTGCACAGGTCCTTATAGCAGGGCTTTCCCAGACTTTACAATGGCAACGCAGTCGCACAACAGTTGTTGGATGCATTCTATCTCTTCCTCATCCCCGCAGCTGCTACAGAAATCATTGTGGGGAAAACGCAACCTCTCAGCCAGAAAGCCTATGGCGACGTGCCCTGTTATAACTCCTGACACCATCCTAGACCTGATCTTGTAAAATCCCAAAAGGTCGACAATTTTCTTTGGGTTGTATCTTGACCAGAGTGTTTGAAAGATTTGACAGCCGGACACAGTGTCAGATTACACAGGTCTACAAATACAGGGGTCATGTGAGTTGTTGGAAAGCTAAGGGTTATTTCCGAAGTAATTTGGTGCGTAGAATCCGAATCCGGCGTCAGAACTACTATATTTTTTCGCAAAGTTATGGGTTTTCGAAGTTACGAGATATATCCCTTCGACGTCATTAGCATTTGCAATAAGCCTTTGAGATAACACAGGTCAACATGGTTCAGTTGTTGGAAAGCTAAGAGTCATTTCCGAAACAATTTGGTGCGTAGAATCCGAATCCGGCGTCAGAACTACTATATTATGTACCCAAAAAATAACATAACCTCAAATATCTCAAAATCCTGACGTGATGGGCCAGTTCTGACGCCGGATTCGGACTCGGAAATCGTAATTGATCTCTTTAACCCTTAAATTAAAGGGTAAGAGTTGTACTAAATGATGTAACTGGAGAGAAAGATCGCAAAAATTTTTTGCGCCCTGTACATAACCACAAAAGTAGGAAAAAACGCCGTTTTTTGGGTACATAACTTCAAATATCTCAAAATCCAGACGTGATGGGCCAGTTCTGACGCCGGATTCGGATTCTACGCACCAAATTACTTCGGAAATGACTCTTAGCTTTCCAACAACTGAACCATGTTGACCTGTGTTATCGTTCTCCCTCGAATCTGAATATCTTCGTGATCTTTGATGCTACATCTTGCAGAGGTCTTACTATATGGGTAACGGCGAGGGCAACAGGTGGTACGGATTTCTTACTAGCGCACTCCTCCAGCAGATATCTCCAGTATAAGACCTTTAAAATCGGGTAAAAAACTGTTGCCTGTAAAGTCGGTTTTACGGGCGAAGATTTTACGTGACAACGTCTTTTTCTCGGTAGAATATTTATTGATATGAATATTATTAAATTGCACAATAATAATTCCTATTTGAGTGATTTTGTTGAGGATAGGACGATGATAGGAGAAATAGGAAATGAAAGGAAGTGTTTCTGCTGTAATGTGTCTTGCGAAAGTCAAGTCGATGGTTGTTTCTTTTAACGTAGTTGACTTAGAAACGTTTGATACGCAATCAAGATTATACGTATATTTCATGAAATTATGAAACGAGTTGTCAGACTTTACGTTTTCGTATCTCTTAATAAAATAAAATTTTCTCGGCAGTAGATAATAAATAAAAAGGTATAAACGAATGGTTTGACAGAAGAAAGGCCGAACTATGCTTGTTAGCATTCAAACAAAATAACAAAATTTTGTGTTGCTAAGGTAGCGCAGTGCGAGTTTCTATTTGTGCATTCCTTTTTCCGCAGTTGTAATGCAGATTTTCGGCAGATCACTGCTCTTCTATTTGCCTCCGCTTACAATCCCTCAAACGAAACGCAGCGCTTGTAATCAATTACGTTTTCTGCGGAGGTAATGCAGTATTTCGGCAGACCGCAGAGGCTATGCGCCGCTGGGGTTAATCAGTTGCGCTCACTCAAAACTAAAAATAGCCACCGCTTTGAGCAGTGCCAGTTTGGTGCTGAGCGCTAAGCGGCGCGGCTGACAATGTGCGTTGCTTGTTGTTGCTGCAATTCACAAAAAGTCGCTGGTTCGTTTATAGATAAGAGCAGAGCGCAAACCAAAAATAAAAATGCCACTTATCGTTACGATTATTTATCGATAGACTTATCGTTACGGTTATCGTTATACTTTTTCAATGGTGCCACCCATACAAACCTAATTTAAGACGTTGTCACGTCAAAAATTTATGCTCGGAAATCATAACAGAAGTTTCAATCTTCACTCAATCACACTTTTGCGTACAAAAAAAGTTTCTCTCAAAATTGTTCACGAATTTGTATGCAGCTGTAGTTGTGATTTTTCGTTCATACAATAGTTTCATACGATCTTCAGCTCCTATCCCATTATGAAGATCTTAGGCTTGAACTATTTGTAAAACGATCCTCTTTCAACTAAAGTTTACCATAATTTTTTTTAATTTTCTCTAGCTAATAAAAGGCAACCCCAAATCTTTCAATTTTAAAAAATGATCAAAGAAGCTGCTGAAGAAAAAGAGGTTGTCATTTTTATGTTTCCCGAAATTACCCTAAATGCACTTTGATACAAAGGTTCACTCGATGATCCTAAAATTTTTAAACCAATATTACTAAAGCTCACGATTCATTGCCTATAACTGACCAAGTCCGTCGAAGTCATTTTGGTGCGCATTATAGGGTTCCGCCTGCTGTTCGCTTTGCTCCTCAACTCCCGTTCGTGTTTTCCTACGCTTTTCTGGACATCCCCAGTAAACAGCACACAGCTTCATTTCGATTATAAATTCTTTAAGAGCCTGACCGACTCGTTAATACTCTGCAGTAGTCGCCACTCAAGATTGCTATAAATTTTGCAAAATCTGTGCGATATACAGGAAACACCTTAAGCAGTTGATGTTTGGGATTACTTAAATCGAGTATGGAGTTCAAACTATGATAACAAATAATAAATTTGAGATAAACTCAAATACAGGCACAGCTCTATAAGGCAAATTTTTATGGAAGCAGTGCAACAATATTTTGCAAGTTTTTTTTTACCATTTATTTAATGAAAAATGTTTTTATAGTAAGAATTTTATTTTACCATTTTATTTACCGACCAAAATCAGCCAAGTCGCTTGAGCTGAAAGTTTTAAGACAAAATGGATGTTCTTCGTCGATTCGACGACGAAAATTGATTAAAGTCATTTGGAAGTTAATCCCAACGCATTGTACGTTGCTGCTCTGTAATATATATTGAAACTATCAAAGTCATCCAATAATTAAATTTAATTTTAAATAATGTACAAATCTTTAAAAAAATTACCCAACGGGCTAGAGATGCGGATTAGTTTATATAAATATATTTCCTCGCTTTATTTTCATTAATCAAAATTATATTATTTTTAATACATAAGGTTGACTAAGCCCCAAATAAATAAATAAATATCTGATGATTGAATCCAGTGAACCGAAAATATAAAATAAACAAATTAATCAGCCACAAATAAACGTATAAATATTAAATCTTTAAACACGTTTTAAGTGCTTTATTTTTAATCTACGCTGATTAATTTGAAACATTTAATTTTAGACTAGTAGACATTGGCAATTTTAAATATTTATTTTAAAATTAAATAAAATTGGATTACTTCCGCATAGGCCTCTTAGACATTAGTAATGTAAATAATTATTTTAAAATTAAACAATATTTGATTACCTTCGCATAGGCCTCTTCAGCGAAAATAAACTAATATAAATCCGAATTATGTTAAAGCAAGTACTGGTTCCGACAATAACTCTAAACAAACGTTCCTTAGAGCTACAGTCTAAAAAACACAGAACGTAATTATTATTATTATTTTTTATTTTCTACTTGTTATATTTATGAGTCGTGCTGAAAATACAAAAATTAAAAATTTTTATTAAATGAGAAAACAAAACTAAAAACAAAAGCAAAATTTTTTTTTTTTTTTATTTTTTATTTTTTGCTTGTTATAGTTGATCCTTGCGGATTTTGCTAGAGTTGATTCGTCTTCTTCTCACGTCAGTCGACAACAACAAACCCCCAAGTGCTGTCGACTGACCAACGGAGCGTTCGTCGATCGAACCCAGGCCTTTTCGATTTGCATCTGTTTGGCCGCGTCTCAACGAACTGCTCCGTTCCCCCCCGATTATAAACGATGAAAATTTCACAATTGAACCTAACGATGCCCATTAAAGTATGCAATGGAAATTTCGCACTTGAACCATTTTGAACACAAATAAAAAAAGCGATAATGAATATATAAAGTTTTGTGAGTTTGATGACTTATCCATAATAAACAACATTAAAAATATTATCAAAAATAAAAAATTGTTAAAATAAAAAAAAAAGATACGCAAATTCCCACACCGGGAATTGAACCCGGGTCTCCCGGGTGAGAGCCGGGTATCCTAGCCACTAGACTATGTGGGATATTTGAATTCGACGTCAAAGTACTTATAGAAGGTTCTCTTTGTACGTTATATTTATAGCTCCCGAAAGAGCGAGAAGAGAGAGTTTGCAGTTTATATTGCTCTCCATACGTAAGCAATTGTAGTTATCATTATTATGGGCAAATGTGAAAGAGAAGGAGAATGAGTTTTTCTAGAGCTACTTCTGTCTCGCTCTCAGCGAATACGTCACTAGATCGAAATTTCTGGAAGCGTTGCCAAATCAAAAATCGTATCGAAATTTTAATTTGCGCTTGCATTTCTAATTAAATATGATTGCTTATGATTTCGTTTATGCAACATTAAAACTTTTCCGTCAAAATCGAATATCAGTTTAATGGAGTACATTAGGATACACCAGTTGACGATGGAAAATCGCCGAAAATATTTTATGTTAGGGCAATGGTTTCAGCATGAAAAATCCGATTTTTTACTATCCTCACATAGCTTGATATAAGGCTATTTTAGTGAAAAATAAGTTTTTTCAAAACACGTTTGCACATATGAGGTCATAAAAACTGTACTCATTTGAATTTTTTAAATTTTTTATATATTTTTACTACTACCTTTCCAAAAGGCTCCGATTCACCAAAATTGTTACATTTTAGAAAAATCTACAGGCGAAAGTGTATGCCCGAAACCCTGAAAAAGACAAATTTTTTTGGCATTTCGTACACATATCGCTATTTCTTTCAGAGCTATTTTATATCTGATCGATTGATATCTTCTATTAATATTGTATTATAACCTTTTGTTGATTGTCAATAAATAAATGTACAACATTTTAAAAACAAAAATTAAAGTCAAAGTAAATAATAGTATTTAATACTAAACGAAAATACATTATTATTAATATTATGATTTCACTAAATATAATTATTTTTAAAGGAATTTCCAAACATTTTGTTCATTTATGGTCAATTTAAAATAAAATTTATGTAATTTTCATATGAAAAACTTTAAATGAAAATATTTTTGCCTTTTTTCCTGTAATGAAATAATTAAGAAAAACTATAGCAAATAAGTTTAACTTCATTTCTAAAATCAATTAAGACCTTAACATAACTTGCTAAAAACAATTTGATTTTTCTTTATAATTTTTTCATATTACGTGATTTTTTAAAATTAAAGTAATTTTTACATGAAAATCTTTAAGTGAAAATATTTATTTAATTTGTCTTATCATAAAATAATTAAGGCACTCAGAAAATGTTTAATTAATAATTTCTACTTAATTTCTAGAAAACAGTAAAGACCTTACCAAAAAAAAAAATTATTTAATTTTTTTTTTTTTTTTGGATTTTACATAGTATTTAATATTTTTTTTGGATTTTTTGCTTGTTATGTTGATTCCTCTGGGATTCCTCGGTCTTGTCTTTCCTTCTCTTCTTCTTCTCACGTCAGTCGACAACAACAAACCCCAAATGAAAGTGTTGTCGACTGACCAACGGAGAGTTCGTTCGAGGTTTGATCCCAGGTCCCTCTGCATGTTGGACCACGTCTCTACGAACTACTCCGTTCCCGCCCGATAGAAGTCAGTGGAAATTTCTCACTTGAAACCGATGCCCACAAAAGTATGCAATGGAAATTTCACACTTGACCCTATCAATGTACTCGTTACAAAAAGGAACAACTAGTGTTCTATTTATAGAATGGATTCCAACGAGTGTTCACTCGTTGTAAAAACTGATTATTTTACTTTGTTTTAATATAACGACTTTTCAAGATAACCGTCTGCCGTTTTTATTGCTTCATAATAGTTTGGAATTATTATTATTAAGGACCTATTCATAAATGAAACAAATTACAAACGTAGTCATTCAAATAAGTTATTAACAAAGGATTTCCAATGATCTCTATTTCGCGCCATTGCTCGAAGCACGATGATGTTTGAGCGTCCTGCGCCAGGTCCCATTCCAGAACTGCATGCGATATCTCATCATAATCCTTGCGAAGCGTGTGACCCAATAACCGTATTTGCGTTTGCGAATTTCAATTTCGATTGGCTTTAGTTCACAAAGCTTTCAAAGGCGCACATTGCTAATGGTTCGGGGCCACCATATACGTAATACGCTTCTAAGACATCGATTGACAAATGTTTGGAACTTCTAGACAATGATACTGGTAATGAACCAGGTCTCACAACCATATATCAACACCGACTTTATGCATGCGTTAAAGACTCGAATTTATGTTTTCGCCGGATATTCGGTTCTCGCCAGAATCTATTTAGTTGTCCATAGGCAGCTCTAGGCTTACGAATTCTGCAGACTACATCGTCCAATGCCCCTCCGGATGATGTTGCTTTGCTTCCAAGATACTCGAATTTATCTACGTTTTTAATATGCTAGTTGTAGATACAAAGGGCGCTTGTATTAGTCGGGCTTACCCGCAAATTTTTCGTTTTTGCGCAGTTGATTTTAAGACCAACTTTTGAGGCTTCTGTGGCGAGTCTATCTTATTTGGTTTGAAGGTCCGAATGACGGGAAGAAAATAGAACAACATCATCCGCATATTCTAGATCTCCTATTTAACGGTTGAATTTCCAGTTGATTCTAAAACTATTCAATTCAGCTGCTTCAAATACCAAATCAAGAACGGTGATAAAGAGCAAGGGCGACAGTGGGCATCCTTGTTTCACACCGCTATTGCATTCAAAAGGATCGCTTAGTTGTCCGCCGTGCAAAACTTGGCGTGAGGACCCCGTATACGACGCTTTTATGATATTGGTAATTTTGTCTAGAATCCCTCTCGCTTAAAGTGCTACCCAAATTGCTTCCCTATCAAAGGTGTCAAACGCTTTCAGAAAATGTGGAGCAAGTTTTTTTTTATTTTAGGTTTTGCCGCAAAGTATTATAAATTATGAATAAAGTCAGTGGTAAATCCACGTAGAGTTTTCGGTTTCGGACCTCGCTCCAAAAGTTGGAAAATATTTATGACTAAAAAACTTTTTTTTCAAATAAAAGTTTCCAATACCAAAATTTGTTGGCCTAAGATCTACAAGATAGCTTTCCTTGAGCAATAGATCTAACGAAATTTTTTAAAATACAGGGTGCGCCATTTGAATGTGGTCGATGGAAATATTGAAGCAGACACGGGCCCAAACAGTCACTTTCTGATCATGCAGTCGAGTTTGATGGATAGTATGAGGATTTTCTTTCCCCCAAATGCGACAGTTTTGTTTATTTACAGTGCCAGATAGCGTGAAACGGGCCTCATCAGTCATTAAAATACGCTCCCAAAAATCGGGCTCCGATTCACTCACTCGAGTAACGTTATTTCCGCGCGTTCTTTGGGCATGAATCGATTCATGGTTAAAATTGTAATGCAATAACCTTTCCAAAATGTGTTCGACGACGTCAATCGGTTGAAATCTGTCAAAGTTATTCAATATTTCCATCGACCACATTGAAATGGCGCACCCTGTAGTATTTTAAAAGTAATAAGTGTTCGATAGCGCTAATATATTCGTGTATTTGGAATTGTTAATTTGTTGTTAAAATATTTTACAATCTAATTTTTAGCATATTTTTCATATATTAATACAAGTGTTTGAGGTTTGTCTAAGTTTTAATGAATACCCAGAGCAACAATCTTTAAATATATTCAATGGACCTTAATTTTGTCATACAAAAATTGCTGTCCGAGAACTCGACTTTTTGGTACATAAGGAGCTCTGGGAACATTACAATATCTTTTAAGTCTTAAGACTTAAAGAATCTTCAATTTATTCTGGGGCTGTAGCTTTTATCAGATGTTTATAAAATCTACAGCCAAAGGAGACTGATCTAAAGCCACAGGAGACTCGTTTAGTGCCTTTTTAAAAGCAGCGATTTGACTCTTATATCTTGGCTTTTTCGGAGGAGCTTTTCATCAATGAGGCTAATAATGAATTTGTGGACGGCTCAGGACTTAATCTATTTTATTTAAAGGGCGTTCAATGACACGAATTTTCTGACCATCTCATAAATTTTGTTAGAGTCAAAGAAAAAGCTCGAGGAACATAGTAACGTTTCTTGGGAAACGAATGTGAGAGGCAAGTTCCAAGGACACCAATAAGTTTCAGCGGATGCAGTGGGGTAGTCTCTTCCCAAAAGGAAATCTAAATTGCTTCAAATTCCAATATAAAATTTTCATAACTATTTGCTTCATAACTATTACGCCATTTTAATCTTAACTTTATCACGACAAGTTATTATCAAAGAAGAAGCTCGTGGAACATAGTAACGTTACTTGGGAATCGAATGTGAGAGACAAGTTCCAAGGACACCAATAGGTTTCAGCGTATGCAGTGGCGTAGTCTCTTCCCAAAAGGAAATCTAAATTGCTCCAAATTCCAATATCAAATTTTCATAACTATTTCTAATAACGCCATTTTAATCTTAACTTTATCTCGACAAGTTATTAAATGCTGCAGGACTCTAAATGTTTGACGCATATTGCAAAAGTTAACCAATATTCAAGTTCAGATTTAGCTATATAAAAGATCCTTTATATGTTTATGCATATGTGTGTGTGCTTGTGTTTGGATATGCTCCAATAAATACTTATGAGTCATACTTTTCAAAAGCGTTTGACTAGCGCATTGATGTCCTTTGACAAGTTGTGGGTCACGATTATTTAAACAGTTTATATCTGCTCACGAGTAGTTCATGTAACTATTTTTCCAGACTTTGTCCGCGCAGCTGATACAAGGGAACTGCATAAATCCTGACAGATACTTTTGAAATTGGCTTATGATGATGAAGTTAATTCTAGTCGGGGATAGTAGCATATTGCTACTATATATATTGTATAGTAGATGCAAACTTCGTCGTTGCCAGGGCTGAAAACTTACCAACTAACAGTGTGTGTGTGTGTGTGCGTGTGTTTGCGAGTGAGTGTGTTTGTATTTGTGTATTTGCCTGTGAGTTTGAGTGAATTGCTGTGTTTGTATATGTATTTTAGTTATTGAAGTTGATTGTGGCTCTAGCTATATACATATATATACATATACAGATGTATTTATATAACGTACATATGTAGTTCTTGTTCTTGTTGTTGTTGGTGGCTCTTGGTTGCTTGGGGCATGCCACAAAATGCGTGCACGTTATGTTTGCTGATTGAAGTTCTAAGCTGTGGCCAAATTAAATTCAAGCAAACTCATATACAACAAACACAGATACACACACACACACACGCATACACACACAGATACAGTTAGAGAGGCACGCATCAAATATGTAAATGACAGTGCTAAACGGCAGCTAGTGCAACAACAACAACAACAAACAACGAATAAGAAACAACAACAAAGAGAACGCAATAAAAGCAAAGCAAAACATAGCCTGAAAATCAGCCGGGGTAGGTGAGGAAAGTTAAGGAAAGCGAAGGGGAAGGTGAAGGGAAGGAAAGAGCCGGAAAAGCTTGTTACAAAAGGCAATGCTACTTCATTAAAAGCGTTTGAAGTGTTTGTGTATCTGTGTGTGTGTGCTTGTATCTGTGTGTCTCCGTGCAAGGATCGTCTTCATATGTCACGTATACGCAGTGTCTGTCGCTCTATGCAGCCTTGCCTCAATTTGTTTACTGCCAATGTTTGGTGAATCTGCTTCGTGCCCCTTTTAATTTTTTTAGCTTTTTTTGTTATTTAATGAAAATGGCGCTAAGCATATGCAGCTATGCGTGTGTGTGTGGGTGTATTGGAATGCCTGCATATTAAGCCAAAGTTGCACATTTTTTAATATTTTTTTTTTTGTTCTGTTTTTGCATATTTGTGACACATTTCAATACAAGCTCGCTGTCTGCTATAAAAATTGAAGAAGCTGCATAAAACACACGCACACACAGATACACACACATATAGATAGGCACCTATATATGTGTGTGCATAGAACAAACCACGCGTTCCACATATGCTACGTTGGCGAGGTGACGACTACGCTAAAACTTGACGGCTGCGAGCTCCGACCGAGCATTTTGTATGCATTGCAGTATGTCCTCGATTATTGCCATTTTCCAGCTAAGCGATTTGACTTTAAGACGGCTTACAGAGATATTTTATTTTCATGTGTGTTCTGAGAAATCAAGGATCAAGGAACATGAACGAATGAACAGGAGTGTTTAGGAACACTCCTGCCCTTAACACTCCTGTTCATGCGTTGATGTTCCTTGATCCTTGATTTCGCGGAACACAGACAGCGGAAAGCGACAAGCAGCTACAGTCAGTGCTACTTAAATAAACATTAGGTACTAAATATTAATATTAATTTGTTAAAAAATTTCAATAATCCAGGAAATTTAGCTTTTTTGCGTATTCTGATTTTTAATTTTATAAATAATTTTTCATACCAGTCAACTGTTGACTCTGAAAGATATTGAAAGTGCTCAACATTTTCTTGTCAATGCCATTTCTGACTGATTATAAAACAATAATTTCAAAAAATATATACAAAACTTCATATATAATGGGTGATTCATTAAGACCTTTTTATACCCTGTACCGTATGGTACAAAGGGTATATTAAGTTTGTGCAAGCCGAAAATGTATAGAACATATAGAAGGAGGCGTCGGACACACCCCAAAGTTACCTAAAATATAATCAGGGTGAATAGAGAAGTCGATATACCCATGTCCGTCCGTCCGTAGATCTCAGAGATGGTAAGAGCTAGAGTAACCAAACTTTCACATTAGATCCCATATTTTTCAAAATGATTTGGTAAATGCCAATTTCAAAGGAATGCTGGGATCTTTATTTATGATTTCGAAAGGATATTTAATGGCATTTATTTTTTAAAAATAATCTCGTTCAAATGTTGGCCGCAACTGCGTTTTAAATGGTCCATCCTGAAGGTCCAATTTCCCATGACTCGTTCCAGCATTTCCACTAGTATTTGGCCAATAACACGAGTAATGTTGGCTTCCAAGGCCTCAATCGTTGCTGGTTTGTCCACGTAAACTTTTGACTTTACGTAACCACAAAGAAAAAAGTCGAGCGGTGTGATATCGCACGATCTTGGCGGTCAAGGTACGAGTCCCGTACGTGAAATTAATCGCTCACCAAATTGACCTCGCAATAGAGCCATTGTTTCATTGGCAATGTGGACCGGAGCGCCATCCTGTTGGAACCAAATGTCGTCGAGATCACGGGCAACAATTTCAGGCAGCCAAAAGTCCGTTAACATGGTCCGAAAGCGTGAAAACCAATGATTCCACTAACCCACAGACTGCACCAATCCGTTGCTTTTCTTGGATGTAATGGCAGCTGGTAAACCTCTTCGGGTTGATCTTCTCCCCAAATACGGCAATGAATAAGCAATTCACGAAGCCGTGGACCCAAAAGTGAGCCTCATCACTGAACAAAATGTTGGTCGAAAACAACGGATCTTCATCGATCTTACCAAGAGCCCATTAGGTAAAACGACGACGTGCAGGAAGGTCATTCGGCTTCAATTCTTGTCTGAGTTGTGTTTTATATGCTTTCAAGCCGAGATCCAAATGTAAAATGCGCCAGGTGGTTAAATACGACAGGCCAAGTTGTTGCGATCGGCGCCGAATCGATTCCTCGCGGTCATCCTGAACACTGTCAGCTACCGCCGCTATTTTCTCTTCACTACGTGCTGGATGTGGTCGATTTGGTCGTGTATCATCAAACAATGAATACTGGGTTTCAAATTTGGTGATGGTGTTACGAATTGTGGGTTCGGTGGGTCGATTGTGATGACCATAAGTCGATCTCAATGCACGAAAAACATTCTTTGCAGAACGCTGATTTTCGTAGTACAGTTGTACAATTTGTAAACGTTGTTCGGGTGTAAGTCTTTGCCTGATGATTTGCCAATAAATACTGAGCAACTTTGCCTTTGACAGCTGTCATGGGTCACGCGTGATCCACACGAAAATCCCTATTACAAAAAAAAAGGTCTTAATGAATCACCAATCAATGAATGATATGGCTAAAAAGTTGACCAACCGGGCTAGTGACGCTGACAAGTTCATAGCCAACTTATTTTTCCTCGTTCTATTTTTCAAAATCTCATTTAAATTTTTCTTATAATTTAAAACTAACTGTTGTTTGTTGTACCCTCTTTAAAATAAATAAATTATTTTAAAAATTCATATGCTCGTATTTTGAGATAGTGCGGTCCACACTCCCAGGACTTCCATTGAAGTTCCTTTAGCTTGTGCCCATGCATATAACAAGAACCAGTTCTAAACAAGAAAATTGGTATGCAAAAGTATATGAATTTTTGATACTTTTGTAGAAATTAAATACAAAAATAACTTTTAATGAAATTATATAAAAATTATATAAAAGTGTTTTTAGGGTCAAAAAACATAAAAATAATCAATAACCTGTTATTGGGGACTTTTCCCCATTGATGTGAATATAAATTGTACAGATTAACTACAAATTATTGAAGCTACTACTACTGCTTCTATTTTGGCCATTACAACCGGTTAACGGTCTTGGCGGCGGAAATTATCCTACGCCTGCGGTTTCTGTCTTGTGCTTGTTGACGCTAATTGGCAATCCCAAGGCTACGAAGAAACTTCGTTGCTTGGTCTTCCCATCACTGAGGCGGGTGTCCCTGTCATCATCGACCATCGAACATCATCATCAAACGTTGTAGTTGTATGCGCCGAACTAGATCATTGCCACCGTATAGTTCATAAAGCTCGTGGTTCATTCGAATACAGAAGTCACCAACCACATTTATCGGTTCAGAGATACGTCGGATGATTTTTCTCTCGCAAGCCCATATCGGATAATGATTATGTCCATCATTCAACGCCGTAGAGAATCAGGGGTATCATGAGGGATTTTTAAAGGATTATTTTCGTCTTGAATTCCTTACTTAGCCCAAAGTAACACCGGTTAGCAAGATTAGTACACGAAATCCTATACAACAACGAACTTGAAGCTATATATTGTAGTTAGAGCTCTTAGTCACATTATCAATCATTTTATTCCTTTTTTATCTTTCGAAGGTGCTCATAATAAAACAACTTTTTAAGGATACTAACAATTCAAAGGATCTATCGCTCTCTTAGCTCAAAACCTTTTATTCAATTCGAAGAAAAGTATTAATTATTTGGAAAAGTTGGAGTCGTTTGAAATTTTGCATAGATACGGCAGACAAAAAAATTACGGGTTGAAACCGGGTCTGACTTTCAGACGTAAAAAAAAAAAGGTTATAGAAAGGCAATAAACTTCTTATAGTCTAGGATAAATTTCTATATTTCCTATGCTGCACAAGGAGACAAGGACGACAGTAGTAAAATTAATTTTTGTATTATAGTTATGAAAATAATTATAGTTTTTTTGAGGTTGTGTCAGCACCCCGAAAATCCTTTGCATTTGTGATCTTAAATTCCGATTCAGTTACTTCAACAATATATAGTAAACATGGTTTGACAATCATGCTGAAGAATCGGTTCTTTTATGGGGTGTGCCTCTATTAGCCAGAGCATGCTACCCAGGTAAGTTGTTGTAAGAATTAGTCAATTTTCCTACAGAACCTAACTAAGTCACTAAACTAAAATAATACCCAACCCATTCGAAGATGAAAGTCTCTATTAATTAAAGACAACGCCGTTTAGATTCGGCTGTTCGAACAGTTATTAATAGAGACCCCCTATGCCCCTCCTCCAAGGGGTCAAACAGGGAATTATTTTTATTCGAAGATTTTCTGTGACTTTTTTGTTATCTGGATCTCACCTTTTTTCCCAACCACAAGAGAAGAGTCGAAAGTATGGCTCAGACCTCATCAGCTATCAGCGTTCGCTGGCCCTGTGTTTACTTTAATCCTCAAATGCAGCACATGGGTCAAGTTTATAATCGATTTGTTGAAAAAAACCTTAGAGAGGTCCTTTGTGGAAGCACCAACGTCATATTGAAAAAACGCGGCGTATACTCAATATTAGAACGTGCTTTTAATTGCCGATTCTTAAAGCAGATATACATCGATAAATAGTTGGTGGACATGGTTTTGGTATTTACGGATTTTTCCCAGCATCTTAATTATAGATTTTTCGACTTGAAGCTCCGCTAATAATGATTTCTTTAGTGACTTTAATCCCTCATACCACCTTTGCGATAGATCGTTGTATGCGATGGAGAGAAGACTGATACTGATGCTACTATACTTTGGGGTCACTACTCTAAAGGATGCGACAAAGCATATCCAGCTTATAATCATATAGTTAATCCTCTAACCAAATTCCACAAAAAAGGTATGCACCCTATTAGTTCATTTCCGCCAGTCTTCAATAACTCTGTAGGCAAATCATCGGAGTTGCAAAAAAAAATCGAGCTCTTATTTCTAGCTCTTTTGTATAGATAGATAGAGGGACATGGTTTCATCGGTTTCTATTTGACGCACTGATCCCTCGATGAAACTGTTTTGTCGGTCTTTCTGCTTTTATCTCTATAGCACACATTCTTATCTTTGATAGTAAGCATGAAGTAAAGACTGATCGATTTCTTTTGTCTTACTAATTCTTTCGATAAAACTGCTTACTGCTTTCCTTATAAGGGTTGCACATAAACTTATCTTTGGTATAGATTAGGTTAGGTTAGGGCGACAGTTGGGACTGACTGACTCAACTCACTTAGGTCAATAATAGGATTATGGTGATACCGCTACAGTAAGCCATTCACCATAAATTATTCACCACTCAAGAGGTACCCTATATCAGGTGAGACAGCCATCCAGGAGCCTAAATAAACCTTAAGAGGCATTTTGAACCCTTATCGGAGAGCTGAGATGATTCATCGAGAAAGTGTGACCTTAGGAACTGGAATGTATCTTTGCTTATAGGCTATTTTTTGATCCCTGGTAATAAGAAACGACATTCCGATTCTTACTAACGAAAACTCCAGTTACGATCTTTTAGCTAAAGCCAAACATTTTTGAGAGCTGTTTAACAGGGTACCACTGTAAATTATATATATATGTATGTACATAAGTGTGCAGTCTTTGTCAACAGAGAGAAGAGTCACATATGTGTATGCGCTGGTGTGTGTGCGTATGTGTGTATGTGTCTGTGTGTGTGCTAGTATGTGATTGCGCATATGTATGTGTTGGCTTCGCAAAAAGTCCAAAGTAGGGCATGGCACTTAATTGAAAAACTTTTATGCGGTCGGCAACGCAGCGGCAGCAGCGACGGCAGTAGCGACGCAGCAGCAGCAACAGCGGCAGAGGCAGAGGCAAGACCAACAAAAACGTCAAGCCAGCGACCAAAACGACTCGCTGTCGCACCTTTTATGCGACTCCTGCGTCCCACCCGAGTCAGCCAGCCGGCAGAGAGGTGGAGCGGATCTCCGCTACCCTGACCCTTGAATGCGGCAATAAAGGATAGTTTATTGTAGCGCACAATGCGCCTGGGCTTTTGTTGCTGCTCCGGCTGCAGCTGCTCTGCCGCTGCCGCTACCGCCGCCGCTGCTGCTGCTGCTACTGTTTTGATTTTAACATTAAGTCCTGGCGTCGTTTTCATCATTTACTTTAGTATATAGTTGGGTAAATGCATATTTTATATACTCGCTGCACATCAATGAATGGCGGCAGCTGAAATTTGCATAAGCAGTTACGCATACAGCTGCATGTTTACATTAAGATAAAGGTGCTCAGCGCTGTTGCTATCCCGCTTGCACTTACCATGTCGCTATATGCCGCTCTATCTCGCTCTTACACTATCTTTCATTCGCACTTGGCTGCCAAATTGTTTTGAAATTCTAAATCTCTTTCTAACTTATGTTCTTAACGCTGCAAGCTGCAGCCAACATGGCGTATGTGCAATATTTTTTCGCGCGTCAGATTTGTATTTATTTAGCATTTTAAAGTATATATAGAACTATATATGAATGTATTTTGCATAAAATTCATTTAGCAAAGTTGTGGTTTGTCTTTTGGATTAACGAATTTTTGGAAAATTTTATGCACTGCATTCAATTAAAAGTTCGAAAACGATAAAATGATTGGACGAATCCTCGAATCAGAGCTTGTGTTTAAAATTCCTTAGTAAACTCTTTTAATTTTATTTCATATTTTTTGTTTGTTAAAATATTAAAAAAAAGCTACTTAAACGTTTCAAATATTTTAATTAAAATAACAATAAAATTTTTAGGCTGCTCCCTAGGGAAAGGATGCCGTCTTATTCTACTTTATATGGATTTCCATATTCTTTTTTTATTTGAATTTATTTTATTTTTTATTTTATTTTATTATCATGAATTTTCATATTGTTAAATATTTATAAATACAAAAAATTTGGTTTGGCGCTTCACTTTGGAACAAGTTGGCATGCATTAATCGGGCTTATTTTAAATATAGCAAAAAATGCTGCGGAAAATATTTACCATTAAAAAAATATGTTTCGAAGTATTAAATAATACCATTTAATAATATTTATTAAATATTTTTTTCAGGGATCGCAAATAAGAGTTATGATTATGAAAAAAATCAAAGCGAAAAAAGTGGTTTATATGAAAGTCCATGCAGCAAAATATATTTTTTTTTAAAGGACCTAACGAAAAGGGATACATTTTTATTTTTAATTTATATAAAAAAATCAAATTTTAACTCTTATTTTTAACATAAAAAATAAAATTCATTCATGCCCCACAGAAACGACAATTCAACTCCTTTGCGCCTACGCTTCTGTCTGCACTTTATGTCCAACACCAGGTGTTGAAAAATTTTCTACAATGCTATATTCATGATATTCACAAAAATGCGTATATCTCACGAATCAATTCACACAAACACATGGCAATAGTCTTAAAACCTCCGTATTGAAAACTTGTAACACACGAAAAAATTATAGTTGAAATTTTTAAACGCGTTCATGAGAACACCCGTAACACGTAAAACAAAAAAAATAAATAAACACAAATTTGTCGAAAAATTAAAAAAAAAATTGGGGGGGACAGCCTTTATCTCTTAGGGGTACGAAAAATCGATATTGGCCGATTCTCAGACCTACCCAATAGGCACACACAATTTCATAAGAATCTGTACAGCCAATTTGGTGAAATTAAAAAAAAAAGTTAGGGGTGACAACCTGGGTATAAAAAATAGATGTTGGCCGATTCTCAGACCTACCCAATAAGCACACAAAATTTCATGAGAATCGGTCCAGCCGTTTCGGAGGAGTATGGGCACTAACATTGTGACACGGGAATTTTATATATAAGATTACTATTTAAAAAATTTTTGAAAATATTTGATTTAATTTTTTTCAGCTTGCCAGCCTTGCACGTCTTCTTCAACTTCACTAAGCTCATAATTTTTAACACTTAATGCAAGGGTTTTTATACCTTTATTATTTTTGACGACCATTATTATCCTAAAGATTGGAAAATTTAAGCACCAAAAAGAAAAGTCGCAAAGAATTTATGCTTATTTTGTTGTCAATTCATAGTTACAATATGCAAAATGAGTACAAAGATGTTCATCGTCGATTCGACGAACCTTAACTCAGTGCTCTTTAACGTTTAAGACAATTTTTTGGGATAAAAAAAAACTAAAAGCTTTAATGCAAACACTCATTACTTTAAAGAAAATTGAAAAATTCATTTACTTTGTACAACGAATTTTCATTTCACTTTCCATGCCAACATTCGATTTGCAATTTTTTTTTTTGCCAATCCGTTTGCTTTGTAAATGAAACTATGATTACTTGATAAAGTAGCTTAAGCAAAAAAGGGTTTTTCATCTCATCATCTATCTTACAATAGCAGCTCCTTTCTGCTCTTTAAACTCTCACTTTATCCTTCTCCTCCTCGTCAACCTCATCTCTGTCTCATTTTTTCCACTGACATATCTGCTACTTTATCTTTGTCTTTGTTATTGTTGGGATTCCATTGTTCAGTCTCATTATGCTGGCAGATGCTCATTGATATGACTGCCGGGAATGCAGACTTACGAACGAACTACAATGATGGATCTCTGTCTAGGTCTAGTGGCATTTTAACTGCATATGCATTACAGCATTATCCAGCTACAGCTCAGCGTCATCATGGTCTAAATCATTATTGTCATCGCCTTTGCCTAACTCAGTCAGTCAGTCTGTCAATCAGTCAGTCAGTCAGTCAGTCAGTCATTTTGTATGTCAGTCAGTTGTTATTTGGCATTGTGCAGTTGTATGTATTGTTGAGATTTAAAAACAGCATGTGATTGTGCGAAAACGAAATGGCAGCCACACACACACACACCCACACATACTTATGAACACTCACACACAGATACACACACACACACACCCGCATAGATAGACATGCAGCAATTGCAATTTTCTCATGGCTTCGCCTGGCAGCCGCACATTTGTGGAAATTGTTACGAGAAAATGAGAAAAGCGCAAAATCATTACGATTTGAATGCCATAAAATGTGGCAACGCTGCCAACAGCGGCAACAGTGGGCGTGGTTGCCAGACCAACTAACCGACTTACCGACTAACCGACTGACTGACTAACTGACTGCCCTGCAGTTCCTCTCTCCACTCTCTCTTAGACGCTCAGTACGCTCTCTATACTGACTGACTGACTGACGCTTTGGCGCCAACAACCGCAAAGTGAGCAGAAAATGTCTTTTTAGTTAGTGTGTGCGTGTGTGTGTTGGTGTGTTGTTGAGTGTGTGTTTCTCAGTCACGCTCTCACTTCATCTTTCTGCTGCATTCTTTCTTCTGCTCGCCATTTTGTGCAAGTGTGAGCTAAACAATTTTGCACTTGTGTGTGCCACACACACATACACACACACACACAGAGACCACAATAATAAACTGTCACACTTACAAGCACTCAAAACATTTGTATGTTTATGTGTGTGTATATATACGAGGGTAGGCTAAAAATTAGAAAACAAAAGTTCGGCAGAGGAATTCTCTTAAAGTTTCAGGCAGCTGAAGCAAAAGTTTTCAAAGTAAGAGATACAAAAAAAAAATATTTCCAAATGCTTTCAAAAATAAAAAAATCTTAAAAATCTTCTCAAAAAAGTCTGAACCAATGTTTATGATCTTTAATTGGGTTTTTACTTCGAATATAGCAAGCTCTGTTCTATCATAAATAACATTTAAGGGGTCTTACTATGTAATACCTCATTTCCGAGCGCTCTATTCAAAAATTGATAACTAGAAAACTACAAATGATTTCGGGAATGGAACTTTACATAGTTTTTTGGTTTTACATAAAAATTACGTATATGACCGCTACACGACCTTCACTGCGTCCTCGTCAAAAGTGTCCAGGTCGAACAGGGTGAACGGTTTTGAACGATCAGATTATCAGAAACCAAAAAACCTTTAAAATTAATTTTTCTCATCCCCTTGGCTATCCATATAGACACCAGCTTTTTCAAAAATTCAAAAAAATTTTATAGTAACATAATAGAATTTTGAAAAAAAAAAAATTTTTTGGCACTTTTTTCTGCTATTCAAGGCTGTTAACAATTTTTGGACAAGAATTTCAAAAATAGTTCGTGTCTATCTGTTGCGACATGTTTTCTGTTGATAAAAATGTTTATGACAAGATCGGTGAGGCAGATTTTTGGAAAACGTTCACCACACCTCCAAAAAGACGACTTTCGGAAAACACGTTTAAAGATTGACAACGTAATAAAATATATATACAGCAGAAACAGGAAAAACGAAATGCTCTGTCACTGCCAAACGAACCCGTACACAGTAAAATCCTTTTACCAGCGTATTGCTAACACTATTTAGATTAAAAAATGTTAAAAAAATAATCGATTTTTTGAAACTGTTACATAGTAAGACCCCCTTAAGTGCAAATTTTTATCAAATTTTTCTCAGAAAAATTAAGGCACTGAGAAAATTTATAATAAATAATTTCTACTTCATTTCTAAAAACAGTAAAAACATTACCAAATTCTAAAAATAAAAAAAATAAACTGTATTATTATTATTTAACAAATTTTTTTTTAAAATATTTTCTGCTTGTTATATTTATGAATGAGTCCATAAAAAATGAGCAGCAAATAAAAAAAATAAAAATTTAAATGAGAAAATATTAAAAAACAAAAAATTTTTATTTTTTTTTTGCATTTTACATAGTTTTTTTTAAATTTTTTTGGATTTTTGCTTGTTATGGTATGATTGGATGTGTCTCGCAACTGCTTCTCTTCTCACGTCAGTCGACAACAACAAACCCCCAATGTAAGTGCTGTCGACTGACCAACGGAGAGTTCGTTCTAGGTTCGATCCCAGGTCCCTCTGCTTTTGGGACCACGTCTCTACGAACTACTCCGTTCCCGCCCGATAGAAGTCAGTGGAAATTTCTCACTTGAAACCGAAGCCCACTAAAGTATGCAATGGAAATTGTAAACTTGAACCTATCAATGTACTCGTTACAAAAAGCAACAACGAGTGTTCTATTTATAGAATGGGTAACAAAAAAAAGTAAAAAGTGATTATTTTATTTGATTTTAATATAACGACAACCGGCTGTAGTTTTTATTGCTTTAGAATTAGAATTAGTTCTTAGAATTATATAAATGAATAATTTTGACACAATTTTTTTACGTTTTCATTTGTTTCATAAATGAACCTAAATTGATGTAAGGTTTGATATAATTGTAAAAAAGCGATAAAAACATGAATATGATGAACTTTTGCTTAAATATTGAAAAACAGATAATTTATTTAGCTACAATTTTGACTTCAGAATTGACCGCGATAATATATAATTTTTAATATATCAAATCGCTGCCATTTCTCCTTTTTTTGCAATATTTGAATAAGTATTTTGTATTTGCTAAGGATACGTCATATTTCGTATATGGGTTTGACAGGATATGCTTGAAGCTCTTCTTCAGATAAAACATTTTTATTTAGCAATTGAGTTGCGTCTAGCATTCATCTGCAAAAAAAGATAAAAAAAAAGAGGAAGAATTTGGAATCTGTAATAGCTGATATCCGAGAAACAGATTTCCTGCGTTTTGAGATTATCTGCAAGGCAGCTTTTTCTTCTACAGTATATTCAGAAATCAAAGGTTAACGAAGAAAAAGTTTTAGGGACTTTAGAACTTCGGATATTTAAAATGGCGCTTTTAAAATTCGAAAAGCATTTTGACTTATTTAAGGCGGTCTTACTATGTAACAGTTTCAAAAAATCGATTTTTTTTGGAAATTTTTTTCATCTAAATAGTGTTTGAAATATGCTGGTAAAAGGATTTAACTGTGGACGGGCTCGTTTGGCAGTGACAGAGCTTTTTCACGGTCACGCGCGGTCGTTTTTCGTGCTTCTGCTGTATATTTTATTACGTTGGCATTAAAATAAAAAGTTAATCCCACACATCGTGATATTAAATTCTTCTACTTCTTATGCGAAGTATGCAGGTAGCAGAGCCCTATAGTTGATTATACATATCGGCGAAAATAAGTGAAGCGGGCCACTTTTTTGGCGATCTACTCCGATTTTGAAGATTTTTACACAGTTGGTAGAGCTGCTAATTAAAAAAAAAATAATCTTAAAAATAAAAAAAAATATTGTTTATTTAATATTTTATCTGTCACGGTAAAAAAAATTCGTGTCAATATCTTTATGTGTTTATAAGATATGGCTTAACAAAAAATAGTCTAAAAATGAAAAGCCCGGAAAAACCCGATATTCAGTTATCGATCTCTCGATAAATAATCGGAATTTTGCAATAAAATTGGGCGTGGTTACTATTGGCTAGCAGCTCTACCAACTGTATTAAGTTTAAGCGTGCGTGATAAAATATTTTCGATGAGCAACGCCCAAGCAAAGACTGAAAAATACATCGCACCCAAAACATAAGTTTAGAAAATGGAAATTAATTTGAAATGTTTTTTTTTAATAAAATTTCCTTCTTAATGCTTAAAGAAAAGTTTCGATTGGATTAAAAATGTATTTTTTTTTTGAATAAAAAATTTACATTTTATTATTTTAATTAAAAAAAAAATGTGTATAATATAAATTGTAAGTCTAACTTATGAAAAATAAAAGTTCAAGGCTTTTTACCTTAGATTTTTTTTCAGCAAATACGAAAAGTTTCATTGTAAACCCAAAAAATAATCCATTTGTGGTTAAAGAAAATGCTGATATAGACAAATGTTCGTCACTTTTGCGATATTCCTTCAATTTCTATTTTTCGCTGCTTATAATTCACTTGCTTACGTTTTTGTTCTATTTTCCTCTTTTTGATAGCTTATAATTCACAAACCGTTCTGGCAATAACTTGACTAAGTTGATTTAGCTTTCGATACGAAAGAATCATACTTACTCTCCTTCATTCTTTATTACAATTTCGGGCCATCAAAAAATCAACTCCTTTTTTCTGTAATTATTATTTTTCAATTTTATAAAATTTTTTTAAAGTAGTAATTATTTCATGAATTTTTTATCAAACATTAGAAGAGTTGCAGGCCATGGTCAAAATAATATATCAAGTTGGGGTAAGGGCTTAGCATAAAACAGTTGAGTATTTCCCATCGCATTAAGTGAAAAATAAATAAGATATCTTTTACACTGTCTACAATTTTGTACATAACATTTACTGAACTTTATAGACAAAACGTTACAGAGTTCATTTATCTTTCATGTAGCATAGTTGTTGCCACAGAAAATTTTCTAAATTGAGTGTTAAAAAATGTTGATAAAAGTGCAAAAAGAACTTTAGAGCATGTAATTGTATTATGTTAAATAAAAAGTTTGGTCAAAACTTGGCAATTTGTCCCTAGGCCACAAAAAAGCAAAATTTAAAAAATTGCAAACTTTCATCTGGTCTGTACCAACAGATATAAAAACAAATAAATAAAGTAAAATTGACTGTCTCCAACAAAATTTGAGACTTGTAGCTACTTTAAGTTTTAAGCAGTGCTGAAAAAATATCGATGTTTTCAAAGAAGGCAAAAAAAAAGTAGAGTAGGAGTAATCAGACGAGTAGGACGATTCATGTGCACAGTTTTCCTATTTATTCCCAACTACTATCATAAATGTGGCTGCAGTTGACTTCCCTAAGAATCCAATACGAATGGAATCATCAAATATTGGCTATGAGCTTAAGATTGCCCAGTTCATATTGCATCAACAGAAAGACAACGATGTATCGAAATATCGAAGTTTAAATTAAGGTAATATAAGAAAGGAATATGATGTTCCGGCCACAATTTTCGTCCTTTAAATTTATGCCGCGAATAATTACTATATTATATGATATATCGATACATCGATGTTTTCCACTTGAGATGGTTGGTTGGTTTGGTTGCCGTTTGAGTGACAACATATTCAAACTCAATTAGCGCTAATGCGCCATTTTCTTACACCACTTATGGGAACCACTGCTGTTCGGTTTACTCAAACCACCTCGATCCGTTAATAAACCTGCTGATGTCGTCTAAGTTCTTTTCTGCCAAGTCACGTAGGCTTCCTAACGCGAAGCTTCCTAGTGCTCTGTGGCGTAAGGACCCCAATCGTGGGCACTCACATAAATACTGATAAACTGTCTCTTCTGTGTTCTCCTGGTCACAGCTTCGGCATCTGACGTTGTAGGGCCAACCCATTTTCTTTGCATGGTCTCCTAACGGCCAATGTCCGGTTATTGTCGATACTATTCTGAAGATCATTGTGCTCGGCTTGCTTAGCAGTTCGGCCGTTCTACGCTTGTCGTATCGCGGCCAAATTTAATTTGCAATCTTGCAAGTGCCAATATTTTTCCATCTGGTTTCAGCCTTGTTCTGAGCTCGCAGAAGAAGTTCTCTCTTGGTAGGGGGTATTTGACAGCTACCCCCGCAGCTTCACCATCTAATGCTCCTTTTCTCGCCAGTTCATCAGCTTTTTCATTCCCGTATACGTTCCTATGTCCGGGAACCCATACGAGAGCGATGTTCATTCTGCTTGCAAGAGCATTGAGATCTTCTTTGCATTGTCTGATGATATCTGAGTTCACGGTTGCCGATTTGAACGCCAGCAAAGCTGCTTGACTGTCGGAGAATATACACACCTCCGCCAGCTGACTCGGATGATTATTCAACACCTTACATGCTTTTCTGATGCCAAAGACTTCCGCCTGAAAGATGCTGTTTCTGCTGCCTAGCCGATAGGAGAGAGATACTTCGAGTTCGTCCGAGTAGACCCCTGCTCCTACACCGCGATCCAGCTGGGATCCTTCAGTATAGATTGCAGCTGCGTCTGCTCTCATTACCCTGTTCATGTCCCACTCCTTTCGCGTCGGGAATCTGACGTCGAACCTCATCTTGAAGTCCAGTACTAGTGTTGTGTAATCTGTTGATTTGCTAGTCTCTTGACCCTTCAGAATGCTGCCATGTCCGAAGGTACTAGTCCTCCAGAATCCAGTTTCTATGATTCTGGTGGCCGTGTTTGCTGCAGTTACCTTTAATTGGATGTCAATCCACTTGAGATAATATAACGAAAGAATATTCCTCATACAATTTAACAAGGCGAATATCTTAATTTAGGCCTCGATATATCGATACATCGATTTTCTCAATTAAAGCCTTGACAACGTCGTTGCTTTTCTGGCGCCGCCAACTCAACTACCCTCTGCAAACTCTGGCCCAAAATACTGTATTGAGATTATCTCCAATAATTATGCTTCGACTATATTTATTTTTGGTATTAAAACTAAAGCCATAATCTGTAAATTATGGAAATATTAAGTTTTTCAAATAAGGTCATCTGCCTGCAGTCTAAGGTTCGATTACCCAAGATCTGTCTATAATCTCGAAAATTGAGGTATCCTTACTGAGAAACGCTGACGTCGTTAAAAGTAATATAAGGAAATCTTTGTCATCTCATTCTCAAAATGTCTAGTGTAGCCCTACTTTAAGGTACAGAGTATACAAATAATATTATGAGTGTAACGTTCCATATCGAAAGGTATCAGGATCTTAGTCGAGAGTGCATAATGAGTTTTTCGAGGATTGGATCCAGCACTGGCCTAAGTGCGTTGCGGTCGATGGGGAATACTTTGAAGGGGACAATATCGAATTTTAGGAATTATATTGCACTTTGGATTTTCTGAATAAAAAAATTGAAGCGCCTAAATTAAAGCTTACCTCTCAGCACAATCAACTACTTTTTAACCTGCCCTCGTACGTTTGTTATAAACAGCTAACAACTCGAGCATTGCAATTGGCAGCGTAGCAGCGACGTTGGCAGCATCAGCGACAGCGTGGCAGAGGCAGTGAGGCAGGCACAACTTAACATACAAAAGGCGTCGCGTGTTTTTATGCGGTCAGGGCGGGGAGGGGGGAAAGCCAAAAGGAAAATGCATTTGTGCAACAGCAAGAACAACAAAAGCAACGACAGTTAGCAACACTTGCAACTAAATAGTTGCCAGTTGGTAGCATATCTGCATCCTCCTGGCACCAGGAGACTTCTGCTACAGAGTCCGCCAGGACGGACAGCCAGCCGGTCGGTCCGTCGGTCGGTCTGCCGGCCGGCTATGTGAGCTCTCGACTTTTCCAGACATCGTTATTTTTTACCTTAGCTGAAAACTTGATTTTCTTTTGCCAGTTATTGTTGTTGTGTATAAGTGAGTGTGTGTCAGTGTGTGTGTATGTGTGTATGTGTGTTTGTGGCGCCCCAAACCTCTTTGACAGTGTAACAAAAACAATCAAATTCAGCTCAACGACAGGCACTTGACTTACATACACAAGCGCATAGACGTGTATAACTATATGCGAGGGTTGCTATAAATATTTCCAAGTGTGCGTCAGTTTGAGATAGTTACGTCAAAAAATTAAAATTTTTAGAGCTTTCTCTACTTGAAAAAAATTTAATTTCCTAAGTATCACTTCAAAAATTAATTTCCTTTGAAATAGAGAAATATTATTCTATTAAAATAAACTTTCATCTTATTCGAATATTTAAAAAAAAGTAAAATTGGGGCTACTCTTAGAAAATATTATTCGTTTAAAATTTTTAAAATTGAGCTTATGAGCTGTTAGACTCGAAAAATATGTTTCATAAAATAACACCAAAGGGACGCCCAAAGTTTTTGAATATAAAAAGCAAATAAAATGAAATATTATATGTAAAATATGTAGGTTCTTTTGAAAATATTTAAAAATCAAGAGAGTTAAATTTTATATTTAAAAAATACTACAAAAAAAATAAATTTTGTCTTATATAACTTCAGCTGGACTTAGACTATTTCGAGAAAAAAAAATATTTTTTAGTCGCATTCACGGCTTATAATTTTTTCTGATATTTTTTTCAAATATTTAAAAAAATTGGAATTGGAAAATTAAAATATTTATAAACAAATAATGGTTGTCAAAGATACTGATGTACGTTAAATAAAAAATTATTACTTTTAAATATTTTATTGTAGAAAACAAATTTTTTTTAATAATTTAAAAAACCAGGAATGTTTTCGCAAAAAAATAATTTTAATTTTTATACTTATACTTATTTTTATTTTATTATTTAAGTTCTTTTTTAGTCATTTACCTTTTAAATTAAAAAATTCGTTAAAGTAAAAACAATTTATTTATAATATCTCAAATATTTATATTATTTTTTAGGAATATCTTAAAATACGTAACTTGGAAAAATTAATTTTTGGGGATTTACATAATTTTTTTTATCTTGGCTTTATATCTATCATCTAAAACTCCTAAATGGTTTGTGCATTATGTAAATACACTTAATTCTGATTTAACACTGCAGATACGTTTTAGAAAGAAACGTGTAACAAAAAGCGATAAACATTTTTTTAATAATTTTAAATTTAATTTTAATTTCTGAACCGTGAATGAGTCATCTGGACTTGCCTCTTCGAGTACTCTTGAGTAATCCTATATTTTGAGTGCACCACTTGGGCAACGGTGCTCTCTTGATATAATATCATCGTATGGCCATTACAACCCGCTCTCGGGTTACGGCCGACCTCAGCAGCTCTCGCCAGGCGCCTCTCCAATTAGAAATACCAAGGAAGCATAGGTTTCCCTTCACTTGATCTTTCCATCGGAGTCGGGGTCGTCCCCTCCGTCTTCCTTCGTCGGCTTCGCTTCGAATACCTTTTTCGCTGGAGCATCGTTATCCATACGTACGACATGGCCGAGCCAGCGCAGACGTTGTATTGTGATGCGCTGGACAGCATCCATGTCGTCGTAGAGCTCGTACAGCTCGTCGTTCATCCGTATGCGATAGCCGTTCTCAAAACCTACGGGACCGCAGATTTTGCGTAGAATTTTCCTCTCAAACACCCCAAGAGCAGCTGCATCTGTCCGTGACACAACACATGCTTCTGCGCCGTATAAGAGCACGGGCAAGATGAGCGTCTTGTAGAGTGTTACTTTTGTCGTTCGAGAGAGGTCTCTGCTGCACATCTACTTACTGAGACCATAGAAACACCTATTGGCAAATGTAATTCTCCGCTTTATCTCCAGGCTGATGTCATTTTCAGTGTTAACGGCGGTGCCAAGGTACGTGAATTCCTTGACCACTTCAAAAGTATAGCGGTCCGCTACAACATGGGAGCCCAGACGCCGAGCGTTCCTGTTCGTAGACAGCATATACTTCGTCTTGCCCTCGTTAACCGCTAGACCCACTTTCGCTGACTCCTTTTCGATTGCGGAAAATGCAGCAGTAACATCTCGCTTACAACGCCCGATGATATCGATATCATCCGCGTATGCAAGAAGCTGGACACTCTTGTAAAAAATAGTGCCATTGCGATGTACACCGGCCTTCCACAGTACCCCTTCCATGACGAAATTAAAGAGGCATGATAGAGGATCGCCTTGTCTGAAACCTCGAACAGTATTGAAAGGTTCGGAGAGGTCTGTTCCTACCTTAACAGAGCTGATGGTGCCGCTCAATGTCATTCTGCAAAGACGAATCAGCTTTGCAGGAATACCGAACTCAGACATGGTTGTGTAGAGGCGATCCCTTATGAGGCTATCGAATGCAGCTTTGTAATCGATAAAAAGATGATGAGTATCGATCTGTTTTTTGTGGGTCTTTGCCTGGATTTGGCGTAGAGAGAAGATCTGGTCTATGGTGGACTTACCAGGTCTAAAACCGCACTGATAGGGTCTGATCAGTGTGTTGGCATATGGCTTCAGTCTTTCACATAGTACGCTCGACAGGATCTTGTTTGAGATGGCAATAAGACTGATTCCCCGGTAGTTGGCGCATATCGTCGGGTCGCCCTTCTTCAATATAGAACAAAGGACACTGAGCTTCCAATCGTCGGGCATGCTTTCCGCTAGCCATATTTTGCATAGGAGCTGATGCATGCACCCTATCAGCTCGTCGCCACCAGCCTTAAACAACTCAGCAGGCAGTCCATCAGCACCGGCTGCTTTGTTGTTTTTGAGCCGCATTATTGCAACTCGGGCTTACTCATGGCTAGGCGGTGGGTCACACATATTGTCTTTGGTCAGGTTGTTTCCCCCAATGGCGATATTGATATAATATTTACTTTTTATCCGACTGGCTTGTTCAAACTTTTTTATTGTAAATCCTATGTTCTGGCCAGTTCTGGATTTGAGTCGGTTCATATAGATAAAAAGTTCTCCCATCGGGCTAGAGACGCGGATTAGTTTATATCTATTTACTTGTTCTTGTTTCATTACTCAAAATTATACTATTTGTACAATAAAAGATGACTAAATAAATATTGCAACAAAAAGGCAAAAAAAAACTCCATTTACGACCTATATAGAGTGCTTCTCGATTCATTTCTTTGCCTCACCTCTTTCTTTCAATGAAATACAATAATTAAATTTTTAACTTAGAATTCCCCATAATCAGCACAATGTTACTTCTCAGATATCAGCTCCAACTTCTCTTCAAGTCCTTCAAGCCCGGTTGGAGCATAGGGCGGCGACAAACTTCCTCCATCCTTCCCGATCTGCGGCCACGTTTTACGCTGTGTTGCTGCTTCGGCCAGTACTGTTGATTTCCAAGTAGTTCTTGGTCTATTGACTCGCCGTGTACCTTGAGGATTCCATTCGAAGGACTGCTTCACGATGCTGTCGTTTGGTCTCCTCAACGTGTGGCCAATCCAGTGCCACTTCCGCTGTCTAATTTCGATATCCAAAAGCTTTTGACTCGTTATGCGCCGCAATTCTTGATTCGATATAATCTGCGGCCTCGGATCTTAAGAATGTATCGAAGGCAGCGGCTTACAAATGCCTGTAAACTTCTCGTGATGTAGGTAGAGACTTTCCAGGCTTCACAGGCATACAGTAGTACAGATTTGACATTGGATTCGAAGAGCTTTAACTTGGTGCGTAGGGAAATTTGACTAGAGTTCCATACTGAGGACAACATTACAAAGGCGCTGCGGGCTTTACTTATTCTGCTGTTAACATCCAGATCTGTTCCTCCGTCTGACGATACAGAACTGCCCAGATAGTTAAACTGTTTGACCTATAACTTGGCACCCATTAAGTAGTCTAGAAGAGAATTTTAACATATTCGAAAAGATTTTTGTTGAGATATTATCTTAGGATATCGTTTTTATAATAAATTTGCACACATAAAAATAAAAACAAATTTTATTAAAATATTTTCTACAAATAATAATAGCAACCCTCGCAAATGCATTCCATGTGTATGTTGTGCCAGTGTAGAGCAAGTTTGGTGCTTGCCTTTGAGTAAATCGAAAAATTTAGTTTTGAGTGCAAAGATGGCAGCACAAGATGCAGCTAGTTGTTCCAGATGTTGTTGTTGCTGTTGCTGCTGTTGTTGTTGCTGCTGTCGTTGTTGCTGTTGTTGTTGCAACCCACTTTACAACTTCCTCAAGTGCTTCCGTTTCTGCCGCCGCTTATAATCATAAACTGCTATCGGTCTATATATACCATGTACCATGTATTTCTCTCTGTGTATTTGTGCTCTGCGTATGTGTGTGTTTACGTGTGTGTATCTGTGTGAGTCTGGGTCTATTTCTTAGTCATTCAGCTGTTCGTTCGGCAGTTGGAAAAAGTGCAGAATTAAATTGCATTTTGTATTGATTTCAATTAAGTTTTCTTTTTCCTTTTCTATCTAATTGCTAAGTTTGGCTCAAACAGCATATTGGCATATTGCGTATACGCCCCAATGCACTTACAAATAGTTAGTTAGTGTTGGAAAGCCAATCCAAGACTATCGTCTGACACACAGTGGTCGTAATGGTCAATATAACTTTTTTTTTTCGACCAACATTTCTTTGTATAATAAAAACAAGTTTTTTGTCATGGCCATCATTCATACGTCAAAAGTTAAGATATAGATAGCAAAAAGTAAAAATTGTCTAAAGAGAGACGGGGGAAAAAAATGCAATGGCGTCGTTAGGTTCAAATGTAAAAAGCATTTGAAAAAAGCAACGACATAAAACATTCTAAAAGAAGAGTTGAAAATTTAAAAATAAAGCAAACTAAAAACAAAAAGGCTAAAACGAGTGGGTTGGAAAGCTGTCGGAAGTAAAGATGGCTAAAAAATGAAAATGCCCGCGTGAAGCTTAGAATCAAGAAAAGCGCAGTGTGGTGCGTGGGTCAAAGTTCCCAGAGAGTTATTTATAAAAATATCTACTATTTTGATAGAAAGGCCAACTCTGCTTTGTGAGCAGGGTGCCCTTTTTTTTATAAAAAGTACTAACTTTAAAAATTTGTGTATCGTAAATATTATTGTGTAGACAAGTATGGAAGAATTTTATGGCGCCATTTAGCGGCACTAAGATGGGGTCAAAGAAATTATTTATTTATTATGTTTAGGATACAACAAGTATAGTTGACCTTAGGGTGTACATAAAAATGGAATAATTATACATATAGAAAGAAAAAAAAACGAATGATGAATTAGCTAATATGCGTCTCCAGCACGATGTGGGAACTATTTTGCTATATGAGAAAGGTAATATATGCATATAGGCATTATTGATTTGAATCCCTGGAGCACAATCAATCCTGCTATTTTTATTTTTACTTATAAACTTAGCTGATTGCTTTTAGACAGATTGGAAATAAAAAAAATTAATAAAAAAAAAACAAATACATGGATATTTATATATCCAATATTTTGGATTATTAGTTTGACATTTTTTTTTAACTTGTATTCCATATGTAGTTTTTTAACTAATTTATAATTTGCTGTATTCCTTAATAACTATTAAGATATATTTTTATACCCTGTACCGTATGGTACAAAGGGTATATTAAGTTTGTACAAGCCAAAAATGTAGGGATCATATAGGAGGATTCGTCGGAGACACCCGAAAGTTACCTAAAATATGATCAGGGTGACTAGAAAAGTCGATATACTCATGTCCGTCTGTCTGCTTGAACGCCTACATCTCAGAGATGGCAAGAGATAGCGTAACCAATCTTTCACATTTCACCTAGATCTCAAAGATTGTAAGAGCTAGAGTATCCAAACTTTCACATTAGATCCCATATTATTCCATAGGGGATAAGTTAATTTTATTTTTTTGATATCGGGGTTAAATTATATAACTCCTTTAGGGGTATTTAAGACGACCTCGAAAAAAAAAGTCTTAGATGAATAATTTGTTTGTTTATGACGATATCGTGGCATTTGGCATTCGAAAATTTTTTACAGTTCCTAAGCACTGTCCCAAATTTATTCAAAATCGGTTGGCTATATATAGCTCCCGTAAGACCGATAGGCCAAAATATCTTTTTTTATACAAAACTCGCTATATTTAATTTTTTGATAAAGATATCGTAACCAGATTTGGCAATCAGAAGTTTTTTATAGTTTCCAAGCATTGTACTAAATTTGAACAAAATCGGTTGACTCTATCATAAAGCTCCCATAGGACGAATCGGTCCAAAAAAACTTTTTTTATACAAAATTCATTGTGTTTTGTTTGTAAAGATATTTAAACCAAATTCAGCATTCATATCTTTGTTTGAGGGAATTAAAGCACTGTGGCAAATTTGATCGAAATCGGTTGACTATGTCATTCAGGCCATAGGAACGATCAGACAAAAAAAAAAATTGTTGCTTAAAAATTCTTCTGTTTTTGGTTTTTTATGAAGGAACCGGATTTTATTGCAAGCTAGTGGTACAGGGTTATCCCAAAGTCGTCCGCGCCCGACTTTACGTACAATTTTTTTTTAATTATATAAGTAATAAACGAAAATTGCTATATTTGCTTTGAAAATTAGCGAAATGAACTTTCTTTCTGACAGGAATATCCTGACCGCCCTAGCTTTTTTACTTTCCACCTTTTTTTAATATAATATATATGCCATATGTTTAGAAAAATAATATAAATATTATAAAATAAGAAAATATATATAAAATATAAAAAAAACTATCTTCTGAACTGGTTCCTTCACTAATTATTGCTCCAAAAACAAGCACTCAGACTTTTAAGATCATTTTTGATTTTTCTAAAATTAAATAAAAAATCGTTGTTACCGAATCGTAGAAATTGTATTAATCCTCTCTGTAGGTAGGTAGGTAGGTAAAGTGGCTGTTATTTGACGTACCTAGGCTTGTTGTAGTCCCATTGAGATACTAGCGGGGCTATCCCCGTCTCTCGTAGCGTCTCTACAATTTCTGCAGTAATCGTTATAAGGCGCCACCAATCTACTGGCGTGTCTACCGATTAGGCAGTGCCCTGTTACAACCCCAACTTGGTTTCTTACGTCATTCCTGTTAAGTTTCAGCAGTCGGTTTGTGCGGCCCATGTTCCATTCTGGCCACGTCAATCTACTTGTTGCATCGGTCAAGGATTGACTCCATAGGACATTGACGGATTTAACGGTATGTCTATCTACTAGCAGCTTTCAAGTTGCTAATGGTATAGATGTGCTTGCTTTATCTGGCAGGATTGGCATTGTTTTACCAAATCTAGCTAATTCATCTGCTTTGCAATTACCTTCTATGTATCTATGACCCGGAACCCAGAGCAGATTTATTTTAAAATATTGTGCTAGTTCTATTAATACGTCGATACATTCCTTTACTGTCTTCGAGGTGATTTTAGGATATTTTAACGATTTAAGGGCCGCTTGGCTATCTGAGTAAATATTGATTTCTTTTTCCTCTAAAAATAATAGGCTTTCTTTAATAGCCATGATTTCTGCTTGAAAGACGCTAGAGTGATCTGGCAGCCGAAAGGAACTACTGGCTCCCGTCTCGTCAGAGTGGAAGTCTCCTCCTACCTGCTCGTTAAGCTTGGATCCATCTGTACATATATATGTTAATTCCTTTTCTACTGTCTATTACCCCATTATCCCAATCTTTTCTCGATGGGAAAATTGTGGTGTTTAGATGTAGCTCTGTCGAGTTACAAAAGTCTGTGGTTTGTGGTATGAAAGGGAATTCAGCCAATATCTTTGAATGTCCCTTTCTCTTAATGACTAAGAGAGAGGATTCCTTTAATCTTAGTGCCGATTTTGCAGTTGGCTGTCCTCTCGGTAAGTCGTTTTTAATTTTGCTCTTGAAGCGAGTTGTCGCGTAAAACCCGTTCTCGGACTTTTTATTTTACACATTGTATTCACAACGTATATAAAAAAGAGCTTTTTTTTAAGAAAACATTTGATATTTCAACTTGCTAAAATATTATGTAAAAGATTTAATAGTCATAAATACAAAAATTAAGTATTTATGAATCCAAAAAATGTACGAAATGCTTAAATAAAACTAAACAACTTGTAAAGTTTAGTATTTAGTATGCGAATTTTCTATTTTTATTGTAAATATTTTGTGGCTAATGACGTCATTGGTACATATATGAACATACGTACGTAGTGTATTGTAGTTTTGTAAAGTAATAATAAAATATATTGCATGCTTCACATCAAGAATTTAGGGAATACGTTAAATTAGCTTTAAATAAAGAGCTTGAATCGGTTTACATTTTTTTTTGTATAAAAAATAACCAATTTTTTTATGTTGTTTTCTAAAACAGAAATTCCCAAACTGGAATTTTTGTTGTTGTACTGATTGAAAAAATATTTAGTCTTAAAAGTTTTATTAATTACAAAAAAATAGAGCACAAAAATTCCTTAAAATTCTACTTTGAAATCATTTTTTTTAACCAATGCATCAATGAATAAAAGAAGTTAAAAGAACTTTGATATTTCAATTATTTATGGCTAATTCGTTTATTTCGACCACTGTGCATCAGCTTGACGTCTTGTGCCGGTTTTCTAAAAGTGCTGCTTATGATTGATGGAGCTACTGATTGGCTCACTGAATCACTCACTCATTGACTCACTCACTGACTCACCCACTCACCGACACACTCCGCCAGTCACTGACTCCGCTCACCGACTAACTGAATTAATTGTCCTAATGTATGTTTGGCTTAGTAAGTACATATGCACACACATTAGGTATATTACGTGCAAGTACATACAATTAATTTGGCTCTAAGTCTTTGAATTTATGAATCTGGCTCAATGCGGCTCAAGTGCCACATGACGTATACGTAATATGATTGCAAGTGTTGCTTTGCTTTGCTTTTAGCTGCTGACCTTGAATACTGAACATGCTAAGCTTCAAATGCATTGCCAGGATTTTGCCTATTGCCAATTCCGTTGCTCCCTCTGTCCCCTCTCTCTCTCTCTCTCTCTCTCTGCGTAACTGTACGTGTGCCTTTGCATACAAATATTTTTTGCTTTACCTTGCGCTCTCTCTCTCTCTCTCTTGTACTCTGCATACATATAATCTATTAAAAATGTGAATTTAATGTTTTCTTAATATCCTTTACAAAAAGCAGACAGACCTACACTCACACACAAATAAACCATGATAAAGACAGATAGAGAGCAAAAGAGACTCACACACACACACACACACACACCATCTCATATCAGACATGATGAATGTGGCTGATATGAAAACACAATTTAAGCGACGCGCCACAAATGTAACTCAATATTTATGTGGCATGCAAAGCAGCCCAAAAGCACACGCCCCCCCACACCCGACACCCAGCGACAAAGTCTACGCCTTGTTTTGTCTGCCGCCCCCCCGTTGGCGCCCATGTCCAAGCTCAAAGACCTTTAAGCCCTCCTCCAGTCCTCCAGCTTGGTATTAGTATATCGCGTGTGTCTGGCGCGCCTCGTAATCGTAATCCTTTTGGGCTGCGCCGGCACATCAAGTAAATTATTTTTATTATACACTTTAGAAAATGGCCATATTAACTTTGGCTGCCAATTTGCATGCATTAGCCTTGTAATATTTTTTATTGTTTTTTTTTTTTTTGTTAGTTTTCGGAAGCAATAAATTTGAAGCTTTTGATAGTGTTTCTAAATTGATAAACGTTTAAAAAGGCACAAAATTTTAGTTGCTATAGTTTAGGTGCGAAAAATGAAAAACAAAGATTTATTGGGAACAGATTAAAAAAAAAACTATATATACGAGGTGTGTTCAAAAAGTAGGGTAACTTTGTATTGTTAAGAAAAAATATTTATTCATCAAATTTTCCAATCCTCAAAGCACTTCTCATAAGCACTTTTCGGTATAGCCTTGAGCTCTTCCAGCGATTCAGTCTTTATCTCTTCAATCGTTGCAAATCTCCGTCCTTTCATAGGTCTCATTGGTTTTGGGAACAAGAAAAAATCACATGGGGCCAAGTCCGGTGAATATGGTGGCTGAGGCATGATTGTGGTGTTATTTTTGGCCAAAAAATCTCTCACAAGCAAAGATGAGTGAGCAGGGGCATTATCGTGATGCAAAAGCCATGAATTGTTTTTCCACAGTTCTGGACGTTTTCTTCGTATTGCTTCTCGCAAACGGCGCATAACTTCCAGATAATACTGTTTATTAACCGTACGACCATATGGTAAGAACTCCTGATGCACCACGCCATGGTAATCGAAGAAAACAGTGAGCAAAACTTTGACATTTGATCGAACTTGGCGTGCTTTTTTCGGTCTTGGCTATTCTGGCCGCTTCCATTGGGACGATTGGGCTTTGGTTTCGATATCATAACCATATACCCATGATTCGTCACCAGTTATGACCCTTTTGAGTAAATCTGGGTCGACGTTGACGTCATTCAACAGCTCTTGAGCGATGCTCATGCGACGGTTTTTTTGGTCAAAAAATCGATAATCGAAAATACGTTGCCCGCGAAATTTGAAAAGTCACCTTACTTTTTGAACACACCTCGTATGATTTGAGTATCAGCTAAAGTAGTTTATAGTTAAAGTTACATTTAGACAAGTTAGGCGATGGTGAGTTTCTCATTTGTAGCTTCCGTTTGGAAGATTCAGCATCGAGTTTCGAACAATTGGTTCTTCTGATTAATGAGAGCTTATCGAGCCTAATCCAAATAACTCCGAGAAGCACTTACTTTGATTATAAGTCCTCATGATTATATAAGCACTTTAGAATCGCTAAAATTGTACCGATTTCTGGAAGAGTGTACTAACAAACAAAGTAAAATTGCTAATCAATACGTTACCCGCGAAATTTGACAAGCACATACGAACAGATGAAAATAGAAGGTATAACTAATCTGCGTATCTAGCCCGATGGGTGAGCTTTTTAACGATATGCACCTTCTCTCATCAAGATCTGGCCAGACACTTGGATTTACAATATAAAAGTTGAAAAAAGAAAGCAAGATAAAAATTAAACCTTAAATCAAAAAAAAAAGTGCCATGGGATCACCATTGACCAAAAGAGTGACTGGCGAGTAATATAGGAATGGGTCAAGGATGCTCGTAGTGGCAAGTCAAGATAACTAAGGATAGAAGAAGTGATAGATTGAATAGACCGTTCGAAAAATATGAAATTATAAAAGTTATTGTAATAAGAGCGTAAGACACGGATAGGATCGTGTAAAGCATAATTAACATAGATCTACAAAATTGTAAGGCTAAAGGTCGAAAATTACGAGTTACTCTAGAAGGTATGACAAAAGTAACTTTACTAAGAAGTACTGGATTAGGAATCGATAAGACGCGAGATAAGAAGAGTAACAGCTTATGCAAGAATAACACGACATGTCATGTTCTGCGATGATTTAAGGAAGGCAATTTTATAAGGCGAAGTCTATCAGAATATGGCGGCAGTCGGATGTTTGGGTCCCAGTTTAAGCCACGAAGTGCAAAAAGGAGAAATTGCTTTTGTACGGACTCAATCATGTCTTGATAAACGTAGTATTGAGGACTCCAAACGCAGGAACAATATTCTAAAATTGGACGGACGAGAGAGATATAAAGAAGTTTGGTAGCGTAAGGGTCGTTAAACTCTTTAGACCAACGCTTAATAAAAGCAAGAACACCTCTAGCTTTATTGACGATGTTGCAAATATGGTTATTAAATTTAAGGTTATGATCGAACAAAACACCAAGGTCGGACACACTCTCGATGCGTTCTAAGGTAGAAGATTCTAAAGAGTAAGAAGCCTAAATAAGGAGCAGAACGATAATAGGTCATAACCTTACATTTTGACTTGTTGAAAAAGAGTTGGTTGATATTGCACCAAGATAGCATGTTATCAAAATCATGCTGAAGAAGTAAGTGTTTATTTTTATCGGAATAGGACAGACAGAGTTTGACATCCTCCGCATACATAAGAATTAGAGAAGATTTGATTACTAGCGGGAGATCATTTAAAAATAAATTAAAAAGAAGAGGGCCAAGATGGCTACCCAGACGTGACCTTAATTTCAGTAGATTCGCAGCCTTTCAAAACCTTTGGACTGACGATATCCAACTTAAAAGGCAAGACGAAAACCCCAGAGGAGATAGTTTCACAATGGGAAGATTATGGTTTCCTGAGTCAATGCTTTACAGAAGTCAGTATAAATGACATCAGTCTGTTTTTTTTCGGTAAAAACTAGATTAATAAGAGAGTTCTAAAAGGTTAGTAGAAGTGGACCGACGTTCTACAAACCCATGTTGGGAATCCGATATAAATGAACGACAGTAATGTTGCAATTGTAAAGTGACAATCCTTTCAAAAGCTTTTGGAATTGATGAAAGCTTGGCAATATCACGGTAGCCTTTAATGTTGGACTTGGAACCATTTTAATGAATAGGGATAATATAGGATTCATTCCAGATGGCCGGAAGATAAGAATACTTTAGTGAAGTGCGGAAAAGAACAGATAATGGCATAACAAGAGAGTGAGTCTTTAAGACACAACTAGGAACGGCATGGGGCTCAGGGGAGAAGTATGATTTAGCGAGCACTAGGGATTGCAACACGTCGGTTTCAAAGATTTCTGGATAAGCCATATAATTAGAATGAGGTAGTTTATAGGGATAGTTAGGGTCAATGCTATTAGAGTTGACAGAAAATTTAGTTTAAAAAAATTTGGCAAACAAGTCGGCGATCTCAGAATTGCTAGTAGAGCTTACATTTTTCAAACATAGCGATGCAGGGAATAAGGTAGATTTACGTTTAGAATTAACAAAAGAAAAACATTTTTTGGGATCACTGTAGAAGCTGAGCTGACAACGGGAAAGATAATTATTGTAGTAAATTCGTTTAAAAAGAACGAACTTGCTGCGTATAATAGAAAATTTATAAAAGTCTAAAACTTAAAGTCCAGTAAAGTAAAACTTAAATGTCCAGTTATCTTAAGTTTTTTGTAAGAAGAAGACTTACGATTTTTTAAAGAGGACAGAGTAGAAGTAAACCAAGGTGGCTTTAAAGTAGGAGTCACGACAGAATAAGGAACAAAGAGATCAAAAGCAGCGTGTAAAACTCAATAGAAGTTGGAAATGGAAGTTCAAAGTTCTCAGTAGACAACAAAGGCAACTAGTTAATTTTGGACAAAAGAGACCGACTTGCAAAAACAGCGATACTGAGGAGCATGAGGCTGATTTCGGTAAAGACCATTAAATTTTAAAACGATTTTAAGGTCGTATGGTAAGGACCCTCGGGTAAGGAGAGCGGACAGACCCAAGAAATTTCAAAATCAGAATAATCATTAACAAAAACGAGATCAAGCATTCTATTTGAGCAATTATGTATAAAATTTATTTGGTGCAAAGAAATATCAATCAGTCCTGTAACAAACTCATGATAACCAGAAGGATGAAGAAAACTAGAATTGACTGAACTAAGCCAAGACAATGTATGCATATTAAAGTCGCCTAAGACAGCAAGTTGGTCTCAAATACCAACAGAAAGTGGCTACCTTATAAAACTATTATTAATATAAGTATTATAAATTTGTTCTACAGAAATTTGCATATATTTTACTTGTGCCAAGTGCCTGGGGTTTATTAATCAAAACGTTTACACATTTATAAGAAAAATTGCGAAAATATTTTCTAAAATTCTTACCTATGTCGGGACTTTATATATAGATATATCATCAAACTGAATTTATTTCAAAATTTCCTTTGCAGTGAAGACACCTTTTCATATGTATCTATGGTTTTTCATATTTAAGATATACTTTATAATCTTTTTGAGAACAAAACAGAAGGTAGCTGAAGGTCTGCTTGATTATTTCGTATCAGACAGCTAATACTTTTTGTCTATAAAACAAATATGACAGCTTCCGTTTGATATTCCCAAAAAAACAACTCTTGCATGCTTGCTTTTCTCTTATCCATTAAAGCGGAAATTATATTAAATCGATTTTTCCTTAAAGAGCTAAGAAAATTTTATATTTCTTATCCGAAAAAAGGTTTAAACGAAAATGCAACCTATTTTAAATTTCTTATTAATATCTATTGTTTAGTTTTATTAAAATTGATGCATAATAACTTGGCTTATAATAAAGATATTGTCTCAAGTTACCTGAGCACAAACTCAATTGACACAAAATTAAGTAGCCGTCATGTTATCAATGCTGTCTAAACTAACAAAGAAGGATTTATGAGTTTCAAATTTTTTGGCTAAGCACTTAAAGGCAACATTTTACTTGACATTTGGATTTTATTTATATATCTACATCAATATATTATATAAATGCAGATTGAGACACAATCAATTGCGGTGTCCGGTTCTGTACTGAGAACCGGAACAAAGTAAACAGTTGTAATGAAAACTAATGGCAGCCAACTAAATAGTCAACTTGGCTTAAAGCGAAATTAAAAGCCAATTAAATGTCAACAAAGTGTGCGGCTCATAATTCACATGTGTGTGTGTGTGTGAGTGTGTGTGTTACCAAAGGCCGCCATTGCAAGTTGGTCCAGTTTGTCATGGCCAAAAAGAAAAAATAAAAATACAACAAAGAAGGCAAGGCACAAGAATAACAATTCAGCTTTTAATTTCATTGCCTTGAGTACTCTCCTGGGATTCGCATGATAAATGGGCAGGCCGCCAGCCAGTCACCCAGCCAGCCAGCCAGCTAAGCCAAGTCCACCAAGTCAGCAGAGAGCAGAAAGTAGGGTGAGCAATGCGATGCGGGGAGCGGGAGCGTCGACGAACTGGAGGCAAGTTCATTCACACGCAACAAACGCCCTCTAAGTAACTTGGGCTGCCATTGCCTTCCTTATCTAGCGTGCCTCCCAATGCACGCTGTTATTGTTTTAATGAAATTCGAATTGAATTCCATGGCCACAGGATAAAAAAGCAAAAAAAAAAACCCGAAATACAAAAAGAAAAAAAAAGTGCCAGAAAAGGAACCGGAAAAAGAGGAACACCAAAATGGCGGCCATTTTACGCTTGCAATTTTAATCTAATTTCAATGTTTTGAAAAGTTTGCAAAAGCAAACCAAATACAATACATATATATTTTAATACATATAAATATATGTGTATTTGTATAAATATATATATTTATTTGAATAGTATATCAGCAAAGGGGCGTTGAACAATTTTTTGCGGTCAGCTTATTTTTTTTTTATAAATATACACTTCACTCTTAAGGACAAGGGGTATATAAGGTAGATAAAGAAACGTCACCAAGTACAGTAGAACCTATGTAAAATTGATAACTATTGTACCGGAAGCAGCTAACGCGAACATTCAAGAAGAGAGGCCTCAATCGTATCCTGGCAACCTCTAATCCAAGACTGGCATTAAGGCTTCTTTTGCACTCATTCTTTATTTGATTCTCTCTCATGGTATAGGCAAGTTTTTCCTGATTCACTTAAAATCTTATGGATAAAGGTATCAAAAGAATAAGAAAAAGCTTTCCATATTGGTTGGTTGGTTTGGGTGCCGTTTGAGTGACAACATATTTAAACTCAATTAGCGCTAATGCGCCATTTTGTTACACCACTTATGGGAACCACTGCTGTTCGGTTTACTCAAATCATCTCGATCTGTTAATAAACCTGCTGATGTCGTCTATGTTCCTTTCTGCCTGTCTCTTCTGTGTTCTCCTGGTCACAGCTTCGGCATCTGACGTTGTAGGGCCAGCCCATTTTCTTTGCATGGTCTCCTAACGGCCAATGTCCGGTTATTGTCGATGCGATTCTGAAGATCATTGTTCTTGGCTTGCTTAGCAGTTCGGCCGTTCTACGATACGACGCGGCCAAATTTCCTTTGCAATCTTGCAAGTGCCAATATTTTTCCATCTGGTTTCAGCCTTGTTCTGAGCTCGCAGTCGTATTTGACAGCTACCTCCGCTGCTTCGCCATCTGATGCTCCTTTTCTCGCCAGTTCATCAGCTTTTTCATACCCGTATACGTTCCTATGTCCGGGAACCCATACGTGAGCGATGTTCATTCTGCTTGCAAGAGCATTGAGATCTCTTTGCATTGTCTGATGATTTCTGAGTTCACGATTGGCGATTTGATCGCCAGCAAAGCTACTTGACTGTCGGAGAATATACACACATCCGCCAGCTGACTCGGATGATTATTCAACACCTTACATGCTTCTCTGATGCCAATGACTTCCGCCTGGATAATGCTGTTTGTGCCGCCTAGGCGATAGGAGAGAGATACTTCGAGTTCGCCCGAGTAGACACCTGCTCCTACACCGCGATCCACCTTGGATCCGTCAGTATAGATTGCAGCTGCGTCTGCTCTCATTACCCTGTTCATGTCCTACACCTTTCGCGTCGGGAATGTGACGTCGAACCTCATCTTGAAGTCCAGTGCTGGTGTTGTGTAATCAGTTGATTTGCTAGTCTCTTGACCCTTCAGAATGCTGCCATGTCCGAAGGTACTAGTCCTCCAGAGTCCAGTTTCTTTGATTCTGGTGGCCGTGTTTGCTGCAGTTACCTTTAATTGAATGTTTCCATATTATACTAAATAAATCTGCTTGGAAAAATTTTAAAGTACTTTTTTTTTTTTGTAATTAGTTTAAAAATAAAAATTTGTATCTTTAGAATGTGCCTGTAGCCTGTAGCCTCAAATATTTTTTTTTTTGATAGTTTCTCGAATATTTATTTTATTGCCAATCAATCCATAATGCTAAGGGTTATGATCCAACATTTATAAAGAAAATAGTAAAGCACTGCACACTCAATATAACGTTTTGTGTGGTAAGGCTTAGATTACTCCATATACACAATATTTTCTAAAATCAAGTAGTTGTTATGATAGGACACGCCTTCTGAGGTCATTTGGGTGAAGTCGTTTTAGGCGTATTCTTGGTCTATGGCTGGACAGGGCACATGCAAGTAAATTTGGATGGTTCCTTAAGCAATCAATAACAAAAAAAAATTGCAATAATTGTATTTAATAATAATCGAAAAAATAGTACTATCAATATTATGATTTCATCAATTATAGTTATTTTTAAATGAGCTGCTAATCATTTAGGACATTTATTTAATTTAATATTAAATTCATTTAATTTTTATATGAAAAAAATATTTTTAAATTTTTTCCTATAATGAAATAATTAAGTCACTAAGAAAAACTATAGCAAATAATTTTTATTACACTTCTAAAAACAATAAAGACTTAATAACTTTCTAAAAACAATTTGCATTTTCTTTATAATTTTTTCATATTACGTGATTTTTTTAAATTAAAGTTATTTTTACATGAACAATTTTAAGTGCAAATATTTATCAAATTTTTCTTAGAAAATAATTAAGGCACTGAGAGAATTTATAATAAATAACTTCTACTTCATTTTTAAAAATTATATAATTATATTAAAATCAAATAAAATAATCACTTTTTACAACGAGTCAGCACTCGTTGTTGTTCATTCTATAAATAGAACACTCGTTGTTGCTTTTTGTAACGAGTACATTGATAGGGTCAAGTGTGAAATTTCCATTGCATACTTTAGTGGGCATCGGTTTCAAGTGAGAAATTTCCACTGACTTCTATCGGGCGGGAACGGAGTAGTTCGTAGAGACGTGGTCCCACATGCAGAGGGACCTGGGATCGAACATAGTACGAACTCTCCGTTGGTCAGTCGACAACACTTTCATTGGGGGTTTGTTGTTGTCGACTGACGTGAGAAGAGAAGCAGTTGCGGAATACATCCAATCATACCATAACAAGCAAAAATCCAAAAAAAAATTTAAAAAACTATGTAAAATGCAAAAAAAAATAAATAAAAATTTTTTTTTTTAATATTTTCTCATTTAAATTTTTATTTTTATTCAGCTCATTTTTTATGGAGTCATTCATAAATATAACAAGCAGAAAATATTTAAAAAAAAAATTTGTTAAATGACGTAAAATGGAAAATATTGTAAATAATTAAAACAAAATACAATATTATTTTTTTATTTTTAGAATTTGGTAAGGTTTTTGCTGTTTTTAGAAATGAAGTAGAAACTATTTATTATAAATTTTTTCAGTGCCTTAATTTTTCTGAGAAAAATTTAATAAAAATGTGCACTTAAGTTTTTCATATAAAAATTAAATGAATTTAATATTAAATTAAATAAATGACCCAAATGATTAGCAGCTCATTTAAAAAAAACTATAATTGATGCAATCATAATATTGATAGTTTTTTTTCGATTATTATTAAATACTATTATTGACTTTGATTTTTACGCTGATTGCTTAAGGAACCATCCAAATTCACTTGCATGTGCCCTGGACGGTCATAGTTCCAGAAGACGCCTGCAACGACTTCGCCCAAATGACCTTAGAAGGCGTGTCTTATCATAAGAACTACTTGATTTTTGAAAATATTGTGGGTAATTTAGAGTTTTCTAAGCCTTATTACACAACAAGTTTTATTGATTGTGCAGTGATTTACTTTTTTCTTTATAAATGTTGGATCATAACCCTTAGCATTATGGGTTGATTGGCAATAAAATAAATTTTCGAGAAACTATAAAAAATATATATATATATATATATCACTGGAAAGATCATATCAATATCTTTCGATCTTATTATCTTTTATGTCGATATAAATTGAAAAACAGCAACAAGGGTCCAAAAACATGTTTTTCGCAAACATCTCAAAAACGGCGCGACACCAAATTACCTTAAAAACCATTTTTTTACGAAGGTTAATTTTTCGTGTAAGCTAGTGTAATTAATTATCTATTCAAGTATTTGCTTCCAGCATTTACAATATTTGTTAAAAAAATATATTGTAAAAATCAGACGAATTTTTTTTTTGAGCTGTCACCCATCAATATATTTTTATTTGGAATAAGCACCCAATTTTGTTTTGTCTTAAATATTTGAGAGTACGAAAGTTTTTCACATTTTAATTAAAAAGTCTATTAAAGTAATAATTAATTTCTATAAAAATAATCTCTTCAGCTAAAACGCTGTATTTATATAAAAGCGATTAAAATAGCTTTCGAAAAAAAATTTTTTGTTGTCTTCAGGTAGATGGATCTAAAAAAATTGTAATATTTTTATTTTGAAAATATATAAAGAAAACAAAATATCGTTCAACATCGAACTATTTTTGAGGTAACTTCTAATATAAAAATGTTTGTCTGAAAAACAGGATTTATTTGTATTTTTTCATAAGAAAGTTGGGAGCACCAAATATTAGCTTATTTTAATATTTTAAATCTTTTGAGAAGTTTTAATTCTGAGTTTATTAATAATGTAATTTATATGGGAAAAAACAAAGCTGACAACGATCTATATATGATTTATTTGTGTGTCAAATAGTTGTAAATACCAATTTCATTCTAAAAACGAATTTTAAATCTCTTGAGAAATGTTAAATGTTATATAAAAATCATCAAATTGTCGGACTGCCCATAGCAGCATTTCCCTTAGATGTTGATTCCTCTTTAAACGCGAAGCTTTTCACGCAGAAAAATTTTAAAAAGTACCAAAAAAAATTTCTTTAAGGCGCTACAAATTCGTAGAAAAATTGTTTAAATAAGTAAGCATAGCAGTGTACATTAAAGTCAGGATATCCTGACCTTAACCGACCCACTTGTTTTGTTTTATTTCGTATTTTTTTATTGTGTATTTATTTTTTTTTATTTAAGCATCTTTGTTGAGTGCGAAAAAGTTGGCGTCGATTGTTAAACTGAGACGGAGACTCAATTACCTTTGATTAAATTGACCGCTGGGATAATATACAAAACCCAAGGACGTCGTAGCGCCCAGGCCAGGGCTGGGAGGATAAGCAATGTGCAACCTTTTTGGTTTTTTTTTTGGTTTTGTTTTTGTGTGGGTGTCTGAATGCTGTTTCCCAGAAAAAGGCATTAACATAAATATTGAGCAGAGAAGTCTGATATTCGGGGTGATTTGGTTTTTGTGTTTTTTTTTTTTTGTTTTTGTATGGCATAGTTTAAGGCGCCATAAATCACATAAGCTTAGTGTGCAAGTGTCAATGCCTTTGAATGTGGAATGTCTACGAGCTGGATAAAAGTTTTGCTAGAATTTTTGCTGTATCTTCGAATATAGAATGGAACATAGTGAAAATGTGCTGAATAACTCATTCATCAATTTGGGAATTCGAGTTGGGTGTGTGTGTGTGTGTGTGTGAGTACTAACATGAATTTTAAGTTGCCTGTCAGCCTGAAAGTATGCAATACTTTTGCATTTATTAGCATTTGATTTGCTTTTTGGAGCTGACTCGGCTTGCTGGCTTTGCCACAAAGTTGCTGCCACATGGCTTTACTTTGGCTAATTAAGCTGAAATGGCCAACATACAGCAAATGCACTCATTGAGACAGGTGCGGATTTAAACTTGGTCGTCTGCGCACGGTGTGTGGCATGCAAAAAGTTGCGCCCTTGGGCCCTTAACCATTTGAATACGTCCCTGTCGCCAGTGCAGCAACTGTCGTACTGCAGTCTTGTTCCAGCTTATTATCTTATCTTATTTACGGGGCTTCCTTGACTCCTTTACAATGGCAGCTGCAGTCTGTACTTGGATTTGGCTGCCAGTTAACTGCAGTAAATGAAATCAAGCGCTCTCTCTTTCTCTTTGCGCTCTCTCTCTCTCTCTATCTCTTTCTCTTTGTCACTTTGGTGTAATAAGCAAAAACTATGCAAACCAGTTAGTAACTGGTAACTGCTGCAAGTCCTGACCAAGCCCATTGCTTATCATTGCTAGCACTTCTCAACGCTGTGTTCATAATTTCACTTTAGCTGCAGAGAGACGACAAACAGTTACACAGCTACAGTTACAGTTACCGTTACTCCTGCAGACAGTTACGTTAACTGTAAAAGTGGCTAGCTGGTAATATGGCAAGGTGAAAGCCTTGGCAAGGCTGCCGCCATGTTTGTTGGCATTGCCAACTGGCAATGGCCAATGCTGCGGGCTAGCTTAAGTTGCAGTTTGACAAACAAAATGGCGACTGGCAAAATGGTGGCAAGCGGCAGCCATTGCCGCTGCCGTTGCCATGGCCTTTGCAGCCTAGTCAAAACCTGTCTCTGGCATGTGTTTGTGTGTATTGCAAGTTGCAACTTGCCACTTGCCACTATTATATATTTTTTATTTTTAGTTGTTTCTTTAATAAAATGGCGCGCATTGCCGTAATCTCTTTTTGTTGTTTGTTGTTTTGTTGTTGCTGCTGCACGGCGCTTTTGTTTTGTGGCGACACAGAATTTTAATTGTTGTGTATCCTGTATGTCGTGCTTGTTGAGTGGCAGCCAGCAGGATGCTGCTAATGTGACCAGTGTGTGTGTGTGTCTATGTGTGTGTGTGTCTTGTGTGTTAACAAACTAATTTGACTCAGTGGGAACCACTCTCTTTTTTTTTATTTTGCATTTTATTGTTGTTAAAGTTTGTTTGTTTGTTGAGTTTAAACTCAAATTGTTGTGGATTATGACTGCAATTTATTGAGAAATAGTTATTAAATGGCATTCAGCGTATTTGTGGAAAGTTTTTTACCAAACAAATATGTCAGTTAATTAATTAATAAATTGTTGATCAAAAAAACTTTTTGAAGGAATTCAAATAGCATTATATATTCAGTGCATTTTTTTAGTAGCTTAGATGAACTACTTTAATAGAGATGTTGTTCACTTAAAAAAAAAAGTTTTGAAATTATCTGTATCGCTTTTTTTTTATTAAAAAAAGTTTGTATATTAAAATTCAAATATGTGTGCTAACTTTTTGAAGGAATTTACATGACATGGTTCGTTCAAATAGCCACAATTTACGCGCAATTTTTTATAGTATGAAGAACTATTTTACTAGAGATGTAGGTTGCTTAAAAAAAAATTGTTTTTAAATTATCAGCATCGCTTTTTATACCCTGTACCGTATGCTACAAAGGGTATATTAAGTTTGTGCAAGCCGAAAATGTATGTAACATATAGAAGGAGTCGTCGGAGTCACCCCAAAGTTACCTAAAAAACGTTTTTTTTAACCGATTGGTCCTATGGGAGCTATATGATAGTCAACCGATTTTGATCAAATTTAATATACTGCTAAGGAACTATAAAAAACTTACGAATATCAAATTTGGTCCCAATATCTTAACAAACAAACGAAACACAACAAATTTTGTTCAAAAATCAATTTTTTGGAAGATCGGCCCTATGGGAGCTTTATGATATAGTCAACCGATTTTGTTCAAATTTGGCACATTGCTTTAGTGCTCTAAAAAACTTCCAATCGCTAAATCTAATTACGATATCTTTATTAAAAAACGAAATATAGCAAATTTTGCTTTTAAAAAGTTAATTTGCCCGATCGGTCCTATGGGAGCTATATGATATAGTCAACCAATTTTGATAAAATTTGGTACAGTGATTGGGAAATATAAAAACTTTCGAATACCAAATTTGGTTACGATATCTTCATAAACAAACGAATTATCCATCAATAACTTTTTTTTTTTCGAGCTCGTCTGAAACACCCCTATGGGAGCTATATTATTTAACCCCGATATCAAAAAAATAAAATACACTTATCTTCTATGGAATAATATGGGATCTAATGTGAAAGTTTGGTAACTCTAGCTCTTGCCATCTCTGAGATCTAGACGTTCAAACGGACAGACAAACAGGCATGGGTATATCGACTTCTCTAGTCAGCCTGATCATATTATAGGTAACTTGGGGTTTTCTCCGACGACTCCTACTATATATTACATACATTTTCGGCTTTCACAAACTTAATATAGCCTTTGTGCCATACGGTACAGGATATAAAAATCGTGCATGAAATGGTTAAGTTTCTCCGGCTTATGATAAGGCAGACAAGAGGAGCTCCGGTGAGCACCAGCCTTATTTTAAAATATCGAAGTGAAACGTACTATACATTATGCACATTCTATAAGGTGTACCTATCACATAGTGTAAATTTTCCGAAGGTATGTTTCAGCATACGAGCACAATCGGTACCACACTGATTTTTGGTTAACGTTTTGGTTTTGGTGAGCACCAGGCTAATATCAAAGTATTGTACTTAAGCTTACTATACAGTGTGCACATCGTATGAGGTATACCTATCACATAGTGTATTTCCGCCGGTACGTTTAAGCATACGAACACAATCGGTACCACACTGAATTTTGGTTAACGTATTTATATATAGAGATTACATTTTATGGTTCTTTGTTTACTGGGAGTAGGTTCGATGAAGCAAAAATTATAATTTTAAGAATTTATTTAAATATAACGATATATTAACATCACTCGACACCACTTTAATCTAAGCTATATACAAAATTAAATTTCAATACCATTTTCTAATTTCACTTCCGTTCCATTTACTTCCATTCCAGATCAATTTCGAGTACGCGCAGTAAATCGACTAAGCACAAGCGTTTGAAAATTCGCTCTGAAAAGGCGTTGAAAACGCGAATTTATCGAGCACTAGTTCCTGAGTAGGCAAAATGACACATTGGCTGCTTCTGCTTGGAACCGTGCTGCTCTTTACAGGTAAGTTAAATGGCTAAAAGAGAGAAAATATTATACAAAACTTTGTCATGTAAAGGTCATTAGGATCAAGAGTTGCCGGCATAGGGCTATACCTTTAAAGTTCTAGCCCATTGAGCGGTAATTTCGTGGAACTGCTTCAGCTTGACTTTGGGTTTGGGTTCGGGTTGGAACAACTTGCTCGCTACAAGTATTTATTTCTACTTGTAGTTGTTGCTGGCAGTGTTGCCAGGCTGCTTTTGGCTGCAATCATTGTATCCTTGGCATGCACGGCACGTAAAAACAATTTCGTTTTCGCTGCGCTGAGCTGGTTCGTAGAAGGAATGGTTCTGGTGCGGAGCTGAGTCAAGTTCTAACATTACGCGGCAGGCGTAGTTGGCAATAGAGATAAAGACGATGACGGTGTGGTAAAGCGAGATGCGGGGTAGATGAGTGCAGCCTTGTCAGTAAGTGAGTTTTAGCCATCCGTCTTGCTGTCCAAGTTGTGCTTGCCGTTTATGCAGAAATTGTTTTATATCATCTAGTCTGCCATCTTTTTTATAAACTTAAATTTAAAATAACAATCCGAGAGCGTGCTTTGATTATTGTGGGTTTGTCTGACTGATGGACTGACTGGCTTTGGCCTCTCTCCTGCGCGTTCTCGTGTCTGCCATGTTGCCAGACATTACAAATTGCAAATTGAGCAGAAAACTCTGGCTATATACATGATTTAGCTGTGCATATACATATGTACGAGTGCAGCCATGTATATAAGTAAAGCCCAAGCCAAGAATGCGGTATGGAACTCGGTTTCGCAAAAAAAAAATGGAGATAAAACTTGGAAAAACAATACCCTGCTCGTTAAAATATGAGTGCATAGTTTGATTGCACTTTGAGTGCAATATTTGAATGGATTTTGTTCATGGTTGGTTGCCACGCGGTTGCCTCAATCTGCGTTTCAATTGATCTAGATGGATGCCACCATGATTATACTACGTAAATACCACTGCTGTGTATATATGTATGTATAGCTATGAATGTACATAAGGTAAATTACCATCATAGTCTGACAGAGCACTCAGAAACCATTAATGTTGAGCTTAACGGTTGGCAATCAATAAAATGTCAACTCACAAAAAATTGCACGAACGTTTAAAGTTATCTCGATTTCGATTGCAAATGTAATCGGAGAGTACTTGACTTTTTTCGAACAAGAAAAATGTGTCTTTTAGAGGTTTATACTATATAGTCAAATGAGCTGGCATTTATATGTGCCTTTTTTTTAATAGTTTTAATGGGAACGAGAAGTTAAAGTTGAGCGCTGCCGACTTTGAGTGATGCCCTGTAGGTTAGGTTAGGATGGGTTAGGTTAGAGCGGCAGTTGTGGTTCGGCGTTCCAATTCATTCAAGAATATTGCAATCATTGCAATACCGCTATAGTGAACATCCTTCCTTACTTAGAAGATCTCCCATATGATATAAAAGTTACAGGCATCTGGCGGCCTGAATTAAACTCGAGACGGTTTTTTGATTCTGTTCTGAGAGCTGGGATATCTTAGTAAAAAAGTGTAACTTGGGAAAGCGAAACCTTGACCTACACAATCAAGGGCATTGGCAGAATAGGTGCTCCACCTCCTCTCTAGCTCCTTCACATTGCCACACCTTCTGTGAAAATCGGGATGGGGTGTAGATTTCCACAAGCCAGTATGGGACTCTGTTCTTAGTGCTGCTATAAGGCATTAAGAGAGTGTGACTTGAGGAAGCAAAACCGTGTCCTACACAGTTCAGTGCAGTGGCAGTAAAGGTGCTCCAACGATTTTAGCTCCTCCTCATAGCCGCAGCTTCTGCAGAAGTCGTGATGACGGCGATGTCACCAGCCAGTGTCCCGTGACAGATCGGAGTATTGTCGAGCAAAGGTCATTAGTTCTTTTCCTGCAAAAAGTACGCCAAGCTTGCCACGAGATCCGATTCCACATCTGGTTTGTATTAAGTGCGAAATGGTTTCACAACCTTAGTTTACAACTATCCAGAAGTAGATCCAGACTCTCTTTGTCTTGAAGTAGTATGCTGGTAGTTCCTTGTCTAGCCAGTTCATCCGCAATGAAATTTCGCTCGATACCGCTATGTCCTGAGATCCAGATATGGTTGATTGAAAACTGCTCAGCCATTTCATCCACTGACTTCAAGTACAATGTCAACGAGGCGATGGAGTTTTTAGCCGCCTGGCTGTCTTAGTAGATACAGATGTTCTCGTTACCTACTTGTAACTTTTTTATAATTGTAAGAGCCTTCCAGACACTGCAGTGATCCGTGAGTCGGCAAGATGTCTGGACGTTGTAGATACCTTTAATGGAACCAACCGTGTAGATTTAGATTGAGCCAGCTGAGCCAGGTATACCGATATTTCACACCTTTCTGGTTGGAATGTGGGTTTCAAAATTTGTTATGAAGAGTTCCTGAGGAGCACAGTAGTCCCTACTCTCAGGAATATAGGGGTTTCATTTTAGAATCCATTTTTACAACATTTAGGACACGGAAATCCCCTTCTCCTGTGCATCTGCTGTCAGAATTCTGTTAGTTTTAATGCGTGCAGTTGAACTGTAATGTGACCCTGGCTCCGTGTCAACAATGTCCTCACAACTTGGTACATCTTAACCATTTTCTCACCACCACTATAATAATGAAAAAAATACAAAAAGAGTTTTTACTCTTTGGAGTATGACGAGCGCCTGACATGGGGCACCAAACTTATTCAGGTATTAAAAGTTGACACCAAAAAAGAGAGAGGAGAGAGGAAAAATAAATCACAAAGCGCATCAGGCTGTTAAATAGTGGCCGCAAGAGAGATAGTAAGTAAAAGAGCATAAAATATGAGTTATGAAAAAAAATGCCATAAAATGAACTAACCAAACTGAACTGACTGAGTGACTGCTGGATGACGGAATAACTGACGGACGGGCGGACGGACGGAATGACTGACTGAGTAAGTGAGTAACTTAGTTGAACTGAAAAGACGTTGTGCCATTTATAACAACAGTAAAGAAACGAGGTGGGTCGGGGGGCACTGGCAGTGGGTGACTCTCGCGGGTGGGGCTTGCCGTGCCGTTGATGCGATAAGAATAATTGGAATGTCAGTTTAGATGCGCGCACACGTAAAAGGCAACCTAAAGCGACACATGACGACATGGTCAGGCAGCAGCAGCAGCAGCGCCAGGGGATTGCCAAGCTGCACATGTTGCACAATAGTTGTAACAGCCAACAAAAGGACAAACGGTAACGGGCGGAGTGGCAGTGGCAGCAGCCCGGCCGGGACTGACGGTGACGCACTTGGCTGAACAATGACACAAGTCTAATGACAAGCAACACAAAGATGATGCCAGACCGCAAAACCCGCAACGAGCATGACGACGACGCTGCGCTCTGATGACACTGACAACAATGACAAGCCTGACATGACGGCGGCGGCGGCGGCGGCCATTGCAAGTATAAAAGAAGCCAGCAGGGTTGTCACCATATAATACATAACATATCTGCCATGCATATACATATGCACATATATACATAAAACACAATGCAGCACAGAAGCTGGCAGAGATTGTAGTAGAGAGAGGAGCAGAGCAGAGCAGAGCATGCTGTGGTCAGCAAAGTAGCGCTCATATATCAAACGTGCAACGACGATTCAAAGTCCAACTCATTTATCGTCTAAATTGAAATTGAAAATCAGCAACATGCAACAAACGGCAGCAACTCACAATTGCAGCTGCTCTGGATGAACTGAATGTCCTGGATGCCCTGGATACACTTGAACATGGTTGGCCCAAGTGGGCTGATTAGCTAGCTACTGACGCATGCGTTGTGGGCGTGCCTCAAGCACTGCAAGTGATCTGCAGTTCGTTCTGTTTGCCATGTCGGCTGACGTCACGCCTACTTTGTGTGTATGTGTGTGCGTGACAGAGTACACGCTAGTAGCGTGTACACAAACAAAATGGCTGCCCTTTTTTTTGGGGCCAAATAATTTGAATAATTTTAACTTGTATAATTCATAAACGCTGTGGTTTTTCTTGTTGCACCTGTGGCAAGTCTGCCGCTCTAAGCTTGACTAATGTTCAGCAATAACGGCTACACGTTAAATTAAAACGGAAATTATGAAAAGTGGCAATTGAAAATGTAAAATGTAAAAAATTTGCTGAACTTGGCACAAAACTCATTTGACATTCAAATTGCAAGTGAAACCAAAACGAAACGACACGAAATCGAACTAGCTCTGCTTGGACTTGGACTTTATTTAAGTTCTCTGCTCTGGACCATTTTTTTTTTGTCCTTTTTTTGATAAATGTCATGGCTTGATTGGCTGCTATGGCCATTAACCCACACCCAGCTTTAAGTTGTAGCCACAATCCAACAGCAGCAGCAGCAGCAAGTTGCCTTAAATCGGGTCAACAATATATTACACGCTTATATGCAAATGAGTTCAATTTCTGACCGAAAAGGCATTATGGCTCACACACACACACACAAGCACACACACGAGGTAGATACAAAAAAACGCACACACTTTGCCAGCCAGGAGGAGTGCGCGGCGGGTAGCTTTCTGAGGCGGCAAGAAAAATTGCCAAGTCAGTGAATTATAAAATGGCTGCCGTAGCAACTCAACATGGCTTGGTTGGTAGCCATTGAGCGACCAAATCGGCCAAATCGGCTTCACAAATTGAAAATCTATGCGGCCAATGCAAATTTTTTGCTCTCTCTCTTGCTTCCTCTCACTTCCGTTTTGATTTCTTCTTTCTTTTGCTCTGTCATTGATATAGTTATATACGAGTGTGAGTGCAAGTAGCAAAGTATTTTTATAACGGTAATTACTGTCATTTAAACCTAAGCACTGGGCATGTGTGTGTGTACGTGTGTGTGTGTTTGTACGTGTGTGTTGTATATAATGTATGCCTATATATTTGGCATTCGATAAATCCTTACATACACACACACACACACACACGATTTGTAAAGCTTCAGCTTAAGTCTTCTTGAGTGAGTAATGCTTTTTATAGCCGTTTTCTCTCTTAATTAGTCGCTCTGAAAAATTGCTTGCAATATAGGGTGCTTTTTTGTGTAACAGCTCTGGAAGAGCGAGTGATGTGAATTTTAAAAGCAGCTTTGGGTACATAGTCTTGATGACGTCACAGCTGTACAAACAAAGCTGCATTGGAGATAAAAGAGAGTAGAGCGGAGCAGTGTTGAACCGAGGTGTTCGAAACGAAAGTCAACGACGAACGACGAAGAGGGAGACCTGGACTCCCATGGAAGGACCAAATGAAGGAGAACCTGTCGCGCTGCAAGCATAGGTTCCTGGCGAGAGCTCTTGGTCGGGGACGGGTTGTGAATGTCTCCTAAGTATGTAAGCAAGTATGAAGGTGTTGCACCGGGTTGTTCGAAACGAGAGTCAACGACGGATGACGATAAGGGAGATCGCGCTTCCGAAGGAAGGTCCAAGTGGATGAGAACCTGTCGCGCTAGAAGTAGAGGTGTCTGGTGAGTGCTCTTGAGGTCGGCTGTAAGTCGGAGACGGGTTGTGAAGATCACTTAAGTATGTTAGCAAGTATAAAAGTGTATGTGGTGGTTCGGTGTCAATGCAGCCCGCAAAGCAATACAGGGAACCAGTGTTCGTTTTCTTAGTTTCTGTAAAGGCATATTGTGTGGCTTCCTTTACAGCTTTCACTGGTAGAGTGCCTTTTCTAGCCTTAGAGTTGAGGGAGGGCTCACTTATATAACTTAGCTCACATAACAGCTGAAAATATTGCACTCGAAAAAGGTTCAGACTCTTTTTTTATGTCATGACTACTGTGGGATTGCCAGATTTTGCTGGTGCCTTGACGAAACCTGCGGACAATTCTACATTACACTCCATGGAAGCTTTTGATGTGCACAATAGCTTACCGAATTTTTAATGCATCTTAAGAAAAATAATATATTTATTTCTACTCACCAATTATATGTGGAAAAGTGGGTTGCTCTATCTTTGGCTTTCACATATGAAGTTTATTGCTGGCCTTTTTAGTCTAAACTATTAGATTCGCCAAAATGACCAAAATATCGAAACTTGAGTGGACCTCCGTCTGTAGTGACTTCAGGATTTAGAAGCACAGCAGCGGAAGAGACACCGTAAGATATCACAATATACAGTTTTGTGTGATAATTGCTGCCTTTCAACCGCGTCACCAAAACCAATTAGAGTGGGATCTCATTATCGTCTATACGAAAGTAATTACCTCTCTCTCCAAGAAAATGAAAACTTTTTAGGCTGTAACGCTATCGATATCGTTTGTTTAAAAATTTGCCATACTAGCGCTCACTCTAATGTTTACCAATATGATCCAAACCTAAGGCTGACTGAACCTCTGCCTGCATTTACTTCAGGATTCAGAAACATATGGTTTTGCCATATGCAGTTTTTTTCGATATTTGGTTATTTTTGTTCACGTCAACGGAACCGATTGGACCCCTATGTCGCATCATCGTCTATAAGAAAGTTGCGACTCTTTTTCTCCACCTCCAAATGTTTTTCCCATATAAGCGGATCTTTACCCTCGCCTCAATACCCTCCAACTCCTTTTTCTCCTCTAAATTTTCTTGAGGATGAGGTGAAAAAAGTCAATTTACTTAAGGGAGTTGACTTGCTTCCGAAAAATAAGTGACACAGCTGGGATGCATGGGACACAGGTGTCAGTAGATTAGCTTTGCAGGCTAAGAAAGCCTATCTAGTATTAAAAATCAGTTTTGTGAAACTTTTCCTAGTTTTTTTTTTAATGAAAACTAGCTCTTAAGATCTTAGGTCCAACGATGCAGAAAGGACCTGTCGCGATGCAGAAAGGACATGACATGGGCTGTACCTTTGATTAACCCTAAACCTGCCACTGAGTACCCTGAGATGAATTTCAAATTGAATTATTTTTTTGAATAAAATACACTGGCGAACTAAGCACCCTATGAAGGCTTGATGAGGGACAGGTCGAGTATTTAGTAGATATATGTATAGGGTTTGCACTAGCAACTATATAACTTATCTGGTCATATTATTTTATGAACAGTAAATAAGAGCCCATGGTTTAATAATAAGGGGAATAATCGCGAGAGCGCTTTCTCAAATGCCGTCACCTTATTACATATTATACCATTTAAGAACCGAAGGTGTTGCAATTCGAAATCAATATGATCAGACGGCTTAATTAATTGCCAAAAAAATTCTTTGCTATGTTCTGTTTTCAACTGCTAAAATGTGAATTTATTATAGAAAATAAAAATTTAATTAAATCAAAATATTTTAATAAACAAGAGTTCCGCTACATTTGTTATCCTTAAACTCGCAGCTTATTAAGATGAGTAAAAAGCTACATTTAAATCCAGGTCAGCGATTTAGTAGAGTAACAGCTAAGTAACTTATAAACTTTGCAAAGATAAAATACTTTTTTACAAAAAGTTCTTTTGATACGATAACTCTAGCAGCTAGCAATCTTTTCTTTTTAGTAATCATATTATAATATATCTTTTTGTGTATAAAATTTAATATATGAAAAAATAAATAAAATTCTCTAAAACTTGTTTCCCAAAGCATCCATTTAAACATTAGATTTCCACAAAATTAAATTTTATTTGAAATTTGTTTTAATTTTCTCGCAGCACTTTGCTTATTTGTTCTAACGCAGTCTAATCTGCAAATGCCAAATAATTTATTGTCCTTCTCGGTGCCAACATTCGTTTTTTAGCACTCTATTCAATTCATTATTATTCAATATACTCGTTCTAGTCTCTAGCTTTTGCTTATCTGTAATTCACAATTAACATTGTATATAAATTAAACAACAACTTGATAAAGTGGCCCTAGTTGATATATAGTTGCTATATACACAGATATATAATGTATTTACTTACGTTTGGGAGAAAAGGTTGAGCAATTATTCTAATCGAATTGTGCTGTAAGATATTTAAAAAATGTATTAGTTGAAGAAAATTTGAATAAATAAATTATTTTGTATAGAAGCAATAAATAAGAAAGTAATTAGCAAAAATGTCAGTTGAGTTTTGATTTTTATATAAGCTTAAGCCGTCTATGCGGAGCTACATGGCGTATACGTAATTTTTTATTTCACATATTTTTGTCAATAAATTTGGTTTTATACAGAAACAAAATTGTTCATAGTGACAAAAATTAAAAAAATATTTATACTTTAATAACCATCTATACAGAGCTAATATGCGTATACGTAATATTTATTTTGGTATTTCATATATGATTTTTTGAAGCAAATGCGGCTAAAAATGATTGTCAAAAATTAATAGAATGTGAATAGAATAATAAAATAAATTATTTGCCAATAAATGTCTATTCGTCGACCTACTGCAAACTTGTAAAATATTTTCTTGGATCCATTGCTCCTTTCACATTTATTTCTGAGGTCCTTAATGACAGTCTAGTTTCCTAAATTTGATTGCAACGGAGCGATTTTTGTTTGAATTTTGGCCGTTTGGTTTAGGCTGCGGGCATCTTTTTGGCTCTCAAAAAAGTTATACACAAATAAAGCCATTTAAGCTGCTTTATTTCAAGATGCAAATTTAAATTTAATACAAACTTTTTAAACTACAAAATTTGTTTTTTTTTTTCTCAAATGCTTTAGTTAATCTGACCTAGTGCATCAAGTATACGTAGTAAGAAAAAATTTAAGCAAAAACTTCTACCAGTGACGTAATATTGGGCGATATTGCTTTGGCCATTTCTTTTTTTTCCGAAAAGGGTACCTCACAGAGAGGTGGGGCACTGCGACCAAATGGTCTTTTGTACCATACCCTAAGGTTAAAACAAAAGACTTTCCGCTTTTCTCATGAATAGCAGTAGGTATTTTGTTGGTGTTGATCTGAGTTGGAAGGGACTAATCCGTTCCTTTCCCATGTGACAAGGCTCTGTCCCATGCCAACGCTAGGCAGTCACAGAGAATATGCCTGGTGGTTTCCTCGTCTTCTAGACAGAGCCTGCACTCCTGAAGAGTCCGATAGGCCAATTTTCTGTAGATGATATCTAACAGTAGGCCAGATAGGTAGGCTGTAGGACATCATGTTTGACTCGACATTACTCTGTTTGGGTTTCTTTGTCGCCGTATGTGGCGACTTATCGTCAGATCGGCTTCTCTTGACCTGTGTCGCAGGGGGTGCCGATTTGACGGAAGCCAGAGCTTCTGCTCTGGAGAGTCTTTTGCGAAGAGCAACCCTGAGGAGTCTCTTCTCGCAGGAGTTCAGCCTTACAAAGGAAGGCTCTGTCTCCAGATTGAGTGTCTGGAGAGTGGCTCCGATACTGGTGCCAGACGACTTTTGTGAGACAAAACTCACGATGTCATCTCCGTCAGAGACCAGGTGTTCGTCTTTAGAGCTGGAAGCCGATACCTCGAGTTTTCGATGAACACGCGGTCCTTTCGGTTGAATAAGTACCGGTTTTACCTGAACAGATTCAGGTGGTTGAAGCCTAGTCTCTTCTGTTTGCCTAACAGCACTACTAGGGGGGGTCGCTGGTTGCGGTACATCAGCCGTAGCGATACAACTAGAGGTCGTCGTGCAGACTTCCTCTTGTGGTGATGCTTTTAGAGTGTCATCAAACTCATCCGAATCAATTGAAGTATCCATATATATGTATGGAATACTCGGGGCGGGGATGTCGCCCACGGCATGGCCCGAGATGCCGTGGGAAGTCAATGATTAAAACTGGAGGTTGACAGGTATCCAGAGTCCGCAGACTAGAGACCGAGCTCCCCCTCGATCATGCATCTTTCGGCGTATGGTGTTCCACCTTAGATTGGGGTAATTTTTGAAAGAATGTTCTTCTCTTCACCCGACTACAATTGGTCAGCATCCAAGGCAGAGACATGACCTTACCAAGGACCTGCTTCCAGCCGCCCTTACGTGGAGAGTATAGTCGCACTTCCAGTAGTGTATCACAATTACGGCGCGTACCAAACAAGAAATGGTTACACGTTGATCCCCTTGTAATACCTTTTGGCTTTGGCCATATTTGAATAGATTTTTCTGTCCACCTTTAACCACATTTTTCTATTTAAAGTTTTATGCTTCTTTTGCGTAAACAAAGAGATTTTCCAAGAATTTCATAATATCAGGGCTATCATCGTATAGCTTTTAGCTTTTTTAGCTTCTTATGGCTATCACGTATTTTGTAAAGACTTAAATTAAATTAAAATATGCGCTTATAAAAATATTGACTTTAATTCAAGAATTTGGCCGAGTACTCAATAGTGCTTTTCTGTGGCCTATAAAATACTACAATATCATATGAAATCGTCAATTATGTATGCTCAGACCATATTAAAGTTAACTTTGCATATGTTGCTATAAATTAAATTATACAATATGATTTTTAATAATCAAAAATACAAATATTTTTTTGAATCACAGTTTATTGTTTGCCAACACATCATGATGACAGCCTGAAGGCCTGAAAAAGGTCTCTGGCTTTTAATAACTTTGTTTCCTAGAATTAATTCCAATTTACAATGTCAAATAAATAAATAAAAAATAAAATTAACTGCAGATATCTTTAAATTGGCCACAACGGCCCTATGAAATGGTTAACAACACTGAGCAACTTTTAGTGGAGACTCAAATTGTATTAAATCAGATTTTTTAAATTTATATTATTTAGCCTTTCTTATTAGATTATCATAAGGGAATCTTTTTCCTATTCTATTAAGGTGCCATTTTAGTCTTTCATTGTAGGAACTAAAAAATAAAATCTATTAAGTTTATTGAGTCTTTAAAAATTGTGCAATCTCTAAAATGTACTACTTCTTGAAGCTATTTACAATTTCTATAAGTATGCATTTGCAAAATGGCGAACTTTAACTTAAAACGTTTTTTTTTTTGGTTTGTTGTTGAGTTGCGAACTTTAACTTAAAAATTTCGTTAAGTTTTTAAACACAGCTTTTATGAGGGTAGCTTCCACTATCCTCTTAAAATTACTGCCACTTTTAAAAACCTATTAAACAATCATCTGCTTAATGAACATACTAATGCCAGACTAACTTAAAATTTCGAAATCTATTTTAAAGTGCACACAATAAAAAACCATCCACACACACACACACACACACACACAGTCAGATAGGGATACAGACACAGACACAGTCATTAACCTAACAAATACTTGCTCAAATGCGAAAAAAGAAATGCTCCAAACCAGTATTAAAAAGTTTTTACAAGTTCTCGTCTCTTTTTTTTTTTATTTTGGTATGTCTGTATTACTTTTTTTTTTCGGTCTCTTTGTGCAACTTTATCAGCGTATCGTGCGATTAACTTTTACATAAATGCCTATCAGAAGTATGTGTGTATATGTGAGTGCTTGTGTGTGTGTGTATGTGTGTGTCTAGAGAGTGTGACAAGGCCTTGACTTGTGCGGCAATCACACGTAATAAGTCTCAAGCAGATCATCAATGTGCCACAACTCACTCATACACACACACGCACATAAGCATACATAAGCGCACTTGCGCAAACACACACACACACATGCACTCCCGCTCTTCCGCTCTCACACACTAGGCCGACAATTTAAAATGGCGCGACATGGCTATATAGAGAGAGCCAAGCAAAGCCGCCTGGGCAATAGCAATGATAAGAGCCAGCAAGTGAGTGGGAGAGCGGGAGAGTGGGAGATTGAGAGCGTGAGCGTCAAGTCAATGGCAAAGTCAGCGTCGTTGACAATTTTATTTGCATACTTTCCGGCGCACTTGGGCAAACGAAAAGTACGCGCAAAAAATATATATGTGAGCCAGTTGTAGCCGTAGCCAAGGCACTCAACGACTATAAAATACACTTTTCGTCAAAAAAATGCATTGATTCAGTGCTTGCTGCTTTTATTTATATTTATTATTTATTATTCATGTTATAATTATGTGTTTGTTACTAATGAAAATTTTTTTTTTTTTAACAAAATTAAATATAGTATTTAATACTAAACTTAATACTAATTTATTGAGCACTAACAACTAGGGCCTTCGACTCGCAAAATGGGCTTCTAAGCCGATTATTCTATATATTTAATTTTAATGCTTTTGTAAAATTGAATATTTTTAATATATTAGATACAGTGGGTGTTTCAAGTATTAGGGTCTAGGTATAGGGTCTGGAATCCTAAGAAGGTGGCTCTAATACTCTCAAGATATGGACACGAAACCAGACGATGATCCACGGTAAGATTGTCTTCACATAGTACGCAAAGGGGCCAAGCACTGCCAGTTAATAGATATTCTTGTGTGCATTGTGTATGTCCTATACGAAGGCGTATAAACGTTCGGCAGGCAGATCTGTTGAGGTTGGCAGGCAGATTGATTTTTGCGCAGCTGGGATTGATTGTTGAGAATCTATGATTAAATAGTCTCCAATTAGCCACTTTTTTTTTATTAATGTGATGTAGGGCTAGATTTTTTATGTCCTTGGAGCTGATAGGAGTACAGAATATGGATACTGCGGTCCTCATATATTGAGCAGCCGTATCGGCATTTTCGTTACCAGGGATCCCTTGGTGGCTGGGAGCCCAGAAAATTGTGATTTTGTTTTTATGAGCTGTAACGAGCTTTCTAATTTCTTTGATTGTTAAATCGCTATGTTCCTTGAAAAAAGGAATATGTTTAGAGCTCTAAAGAGTAAATAACTAAACTCTTTAATTCTGACTACAAATTGATTTTCAATTCAATTCATTTATTCATCCAAAATTCAATTTTTGACGTGACAACGTCTTAAATTAGGTTTGTATGGGTGGCACCATTGAAAAAGTATAACGATAACCGTAACGATAAGTCTAACGATAAATAATCGTAACGATAAGTGGCATTTTTATTTTTGGTTTGCGCTCTGCTCTTATCTATAAACGAACCAGCGACTTTTTGTGAATCGCAGCAACAAGCAGCAACGCACATTGTCAGCCGCACCGCTTAGCGCTCAGCACCAAACCGGCACTGCTCACAGCGGTGGCTATTTTTAGGTTTGAGTGAGCGCAACTGATTAACCCCAGCGGCGCATAGCCTCTGCGGTCTGCCGAAATACTGCATTACCTCCGCAGAAAACGTAATTGATTACAAGAGCTGCGTTTCGTTTGAGGGATTGTAAGCGGAGGCAAATAGAAAAGCAGTGATCTGCCGAAAATCTGCATTACAACTGCGGAAAAAGTAATGCACAAATAGAAACTCGCACTGCGCTACCTTAGCAACACAAAATTTTGTTATTTTGATTGCATGCTAACAAGCATAGTTCGGCCTTTCTTCTGTCAAACCATTCGTTTATACCTTTTTATTTATTATCTACTGCCGAGAAACTTTTATTTTATCAAGAGATACGAAAACGTAAAGTCTGACAACTCGTTTCATAATTTCATGAAATATACGTATAATCTTGATTGCGTATCAAACGTTTCTAAGTCAACTACGTTAAAAGAAACAACCATCGACTTGACTTTCGCAAGACACATTACAGCAGAAACACTTCCTTTCATTTCCTATTTCTCCTATCATCGTCCTATCCTCAACAAAATCACTCAAATAGGAATTATTATTGTGCAATTTAATAATATTCATATCATTAAATATTCTACCGAGAAAAAGACGTTGTCACGTAAAATCTTCGCCCGTAAAACCGACTTTACAGGCAACAGTTTTATACATAATTATATTTACAAGATTGTTATGAGTTTTATCGAAGATATTACAGCAAATTTAAATTTATTTATATTACAATAATAATTTTTTACAATAGAGTATAATTATTTTTAAAGGTAAAAAGGGAAAACCTTCATTTGACAACAAAAAATATATAAAACTCAAACACTAATTGAAAAATTAATGTATATGGTTGACTATTTTCACAATAGTCGACAATATATCATTAATTTCAGTTTGGTAAATTTCAGTTGTTAGAATTTAAGTACTTATGTTATCTCTCTGCATTCTCTAATTATGTCATAAGAAGAGTTTGTTATTTTGTTGAAATAGTTGAGGTTCTGTCTTATGATGAAATCTGTGAATTTTTCATATCCTGTTCTGAGGTGCAACAAACGCGTGGAATATCTCCAGGGCTTGTTGTTTATAATTTTCAGACATTTATTTTGTATGATCTGCATTTTTTTTAAATGACTGTTAGCAGCTTTATACCATACTGAAGAGGCATATGATAAAATTGGTCTTAGAACGCATTTAAAAATTAAGTTTTTATTCTTGAAATTTAGGAATGATCGTAGATGTAAGAGTGTCCACAGGACTCTCAGCGATTTCATTGCCTTTACACAAGTTTCGTCTATATGTTTTTGGAAACTGGGTTTTTTATCGAGAATGACACCCAAGTATTTGACGTGGTTCTGGGTAACAATATTATTATTTTCAAATTGTAGATGTCTTAATGGAAGCCGCTTTTAGGACTTGTTGTATGGGAAAATTATGGATTGAGTTTTCTCGTGATTTATTTTTATTTTCCACTTAGAGAAATATTTGTTGCAGAGTTTCAGACTTTTTTCCATTTTTTTCAGAAGAGCGCTGGTGAGTTTACTGGATGCGATTAGGGCTGTGTCATCAGCATAGTAGGCAACATCGATTTCTTTTGGAGTCTTAAAGTCTGATGTATAAATTATATATAAAAGCGGAGAAAGTATGAAACCTTGAGGTAATCCAGCAGGAATGTATTTAATTGAAGAGAGTGTGTTATTGACAGGCAGCAAAAGAACGTTTATCGAGGAAGTCTGCTACTATTCCAAAGAGATACTTGGGCAAATCTTTTTGAATTAATTTGTAGAGAAGTCCATTGTGCCAAACAGTATGGAATGCTTTTTCAATGTCTAGTAGAATTATACCAGATGATTTTTTGTGACGTTTGTTAGCTAAAATTTTATTTTTTATTCTGCTAATTTGGTGAACGGTACTATGTTCTTTTTTGAACCCAAATTGTTCTTTAGATATTGTACCATGTGTAGAGACAAAATTGTTTATTCGATATTGAATGAGTTTTTCGAAGATCTTTCCCAGATTACTCAAAAGACTTATCGGTCTGTAGCTCTTTGGGTCATTCTTAGGTTTGTAGGGTTTATGAACCGCGATGATGATAGCTTTCTTGAATGCTCGTGGGAAGTAATTCAATCGGAAGCAGCTGTTAAATATAATTAAAAGCAATTTTATTGACTTTTCGGGTAACTTTTTGAGTAAAATGTTGGGGACTTTGTCCAATCCGGGAGATTTAGAAGTTTTAAGTTGCGATAAAATAGTAGTCAGTTCGTTAACTGTAACAAGTTCTATATTTTCGGAACTAGGTGGCTCAGATTTGAACTTAAATGCTATTGAATCGATTTTTAAATCCAAAAAATGTGAAAAGTTGGTCGTGACGTTGTGGACCTGTGCAAAAGTATCTGCTAAGTTTTCAGCCTTTTCTTTGTCCGAAATAAGTTTTTTGTTTCCAACTTGTAGGTGAGGAATTTGATTCTTACGCTTACCTCTTAAACTGCGACTAAGTTTCCAGAACCGTTTATCGCCCGGTTTCAAACGAGACAACAGATTGGACCACTGTATATTTCTATCGGTGTTTATTCTTCGGTTTATGTACTTGCTGAGAAATACGATGCACTGTTCAAAGATATTTGCTCCTCGGTGGTCTGTTGTCCGTTGCTGTTTCCTTTTGAATTTCTTTCTTTCGCCTATATATATTCTCACATCTCTTGGAAAA